>JZKD02S1679160.1:139449-166479 GCA_000966675.3 Picea glauca
TGTACTATCCATATAGAATAGTATTATCTGAAAATATATCATAACTCATACCATTACCCATCAAACAAACTTGGGTCCATTACCCAAACCTAGGGTCTCCAACTTCTCATGGCCACAACTCTCTAACCATGAGGAATTATGTGACCTTCCACATACCACCAGAAATGACATGACAAGAAATATCCATCTAGGATATTTTCCCTAACAAATTCACTTTCCCTCATCTCATTATTCCACAATTAAGCATGGGTTCTCTTACTCCACAAAGTGTCTTCTCGTGAGGGCTTTCACCATAAGGGGGCCACTTTGGAGTTCATCCATATTTAATTCTTATCAACTATGAAAAAACAATAATGATTCATATTTACATCAAATACTATTGGGTCCATTACCCAAACCTTTTTTCTATGGGTCTTTCTTCAAGGGTTGACATCAATGACAACCAACCTTAATCAAAAGATTCACCTACAACAGAAATTGGCGACTCCACTAGGGAGGAGCTCTGATTTTTGTTTCCATTCCCAGATTTTATTTTGGCCCTTTTCCCACTTATTTGATATTCTCTATATTGTCTTTTTTATTCTTATATTGGTTTGATTTCCTCTTTATGTCATCATGATCACTCTGATTGACTGAATTTTTGAGTTTTTGGGAAATTTTCTAAGCTTTTGTAGCAGAGTGCTCCCCTTCCCTTGTTAGCAGAGTGCCAACATTCCCCGGTGGCCATACATAGAGTGTTGCAGTGCTCTGGTACCCCTTACACCAGAGCATTATCCTATTTTTAGTGAAAAACCCTCTAGTTTTTTAATTTTTCTGGGTTCAGTTTTTTGCCTTTGCACTTTCTCAGGGTCTCATAGTCTCAGTCCATCTTGGTATTGGATTTCAAACACCTTATTTATAAGGATTCATCCTCTTTTGTTTGGATTTTTTTTTACATTTTTCCTTACTTTACAATAACTCTTTGTCCTTCAAGATTTGGAGTCAATTTGTCGTTTTCTTCTCGTTTATCTGAGTGAGTGAAAACTTTGTAAGGAATTTAAATGGTCTTTTGTACTTTTATTTTTGATATTTGAGTCATCTTGTCCAATCTCTTTCTCCTTCATTTTGATTTTTTGGCTTTTTGTTTCTTGTTTGATCATAATGAGGGTGTCTTTTGGTTTATGTGAATTTTGCTTCTAGATTGCTTAAATCTCACAACTCTTGAAGTCCGATTAGCATAAGAAGCTTTACATCTACTGGTCATCAGTCACATATAAACATTTTAGCATTGCATTGGATTCCTTATTGAGGACTATTGCATGAGGTCATTTCATCTTGGTGTTTCACAGTGAAAGGAAAATCCTTCTCCTTCCCTTAATTAGACATTCATTGAAAGAAAAAATTGCTTATCATTTCTTATGCATGTTTTGGGAATTGATTCATAATATCATCAGTCTTCACTCTCATACACCTCTGAGTAAACAACAGCCACTAAAATCAACGCTTAACTAAAATTTATCAGACTTTTTTCTAGCAAACCTACATTAGTTTAAGGTGTAGGGATTTGGAATAAGGTTGAAAGGATAACTTTCCAAAGCTATGAAACAAACTTAGAATCTTGTGATAGGGAGAGAAAATCCAATTGTCGTATAGGATTTCTGGGATCCCCCTCTCACACAGGGGTTACACACAACGTTGCATTCGAGAGAGTTACAAATATTATCCCTCTGTGGTTTAATTGTTTGTAGTGGTCAGATAGTATATAGGGGGTCACTTGAGGGTATACCCACAATTATGTGTGGGAGCCTCTCGAGTTGATTTCAAACTTGTTATCCTTCCCATATGTTTGGATTGGACTATCGACTATACTGGCCCAGGGGCTGACTACGATTTGGTGACCTTAGTAACCATAATATTTAGGGTCCCACACAAGGTGATGGTGAAGGGAAGCCTCATTATACCTAGAACAGACGTTGGTCAAACTCACTTGGGCTCCTTGGAGGGTAAATCCATAATTACTGCATGGAATCTTGCACCAAGGTGTAAGTCCATTAAGAAGGTCGCCAATGTAACTAATCCACCCACTCTATCCCCACCTCTTTCTATTTTGATCTCACAATGTTAGATTTCATCACCAACTAGTGGTTTCATTGTGGGAAGGTTTGTTTGATTGTTTGCTTCTCAGATTCATAGCGTGTGTTGGTTGTGTTACTTAGTGGACCTTAGGTCGAGTTAGTGTTAATGGTATCCAATCCTGAGAGTACTAATGGAGGAACCCCTTCTCCTGGGGAACCTTATACCTTTCCTTCTTTTGGAAACTTTGGTCCTCCATACATTGCCAAACTGAGTCTTCTGGGACTCACCATCAGATTATCGGTTTGGTTGTTCCCCACTCTGATGATCTCGAATCCTCCCAATGTTTCAACTGCACCTAATACTTTATATGTCAGTACACTACCCACAGATCAACCTCACGTCGACTTTTCACCTTCTTCACCCATTAAGTCTCCTTCCCTCTCTCCTTCTTCGTCTAGTGAAAGCTCTAAATAAAGTAGCCAAGTTGATCAGAAGAAGAAGAAGATCCAGAAAAGGACCAAGTCTCCAACAACATCAGATGTTGAATCCTAGCAACCAACTATTGTTAATAGTACTGGGAGTGTTGATGAGGTCAACAAGATTAAAATGAAGAATCTGAAGCCCAAATTCCCTTGCAGTATTTGTAAGGGTGACCACTTTCTGAGGGATTGCCCTGGTATTCCCAGGGTCTTAGAAATGTGGTCCTCCATGTCACCGGCCTCTTCTAGTCATGTCAGTGATACCCTGTTAGCTAGTGACGTTAAGGTTGGTAAGAAGAAGACAACTGTCAAATTCCCTTGCATGTTATATGAAGGTGATCATTATTCTCACCTTTGTCCTCCTATGGACGAGGCTTCTTATCTTTTGGAAAAACTTCAACTTCCAAAAGGTTATCTGATGCAAGAGCATTGATCCATGCCAGCAGTGTGCTAGCTAGCCAGCATATCCAGCACACATTTAATGGAGAAAGAGAGAGGCGCAACCCCCTCGATTTTAAAATTCGAAATTTCAATAAATGTTGTAAGGATTTTAAAGCCAGACCATGCTTTTGTACAGGTAGTGGTTGAGGTTTCCTTTAATGGTTTCTTGCAGCAAGCCCAGAATGTAGTCAGGACTGGGCATCCATTTATGTAATGTAGACGTAGAAGCCACTCTATGATGGGATAGGTCAAAGATGATGAGGTTGAAGATAAGCCCGAGAGAGCCCTCTTTGTAATTAGAGAGAGATAGGAAGAGAGACTAGAGCAGAGAGGTCTTGAGAGAGAGATAAGACTCGTTACAGTCCAGCCTTTGTAAACACCTTATATAGGCATTTCTGAATTAATAGAAGAGCATTTTTTCCTGCCATGAATTGACTGTATGTGTTTGCATGCTTTTATGCATTTCATGTTTTAAATGCATAGCTGGTGAAGTAATTCAGAAGTTTCAATTTCTTCTTGTCTTTGAGTTTCCAAGTTCAAGGAGTGCACATAGTCCATAAGGTGTGCGTTGATAGAGGTGAGGTGACCTCAGGAAAGCTCAAGAGGGATAGCATTGAACCTTCATCAGTAGAGGTGCAAGGAGTGCACAGGAAAGAACTATGTTTCGAGTTCAGGGAAGACAGAACTACTGAAGTTTCTATAGAGCTCTGCCAAGAGGGAATTGAGTGAGTGCATAGAGTGCACCAGAGAACTCTATTTCAAGTTCTGAGGAAAGGGAAGTGTCAAAGAGAAGACACTCACAGAGTTTTTGAATACTCTGTAGGATCTGCAAGGTGTGCATCGAGCATAAGAATGCCAGGTGGGCATAGGGAGTTTTCTTTCCAAGAAAACTTCTTAGATCTGAGTTTAGCGAAATACTTAGTAGAACCAGGAGTGTGTGAGAGTGGACTTTTCCTAAGCCTGTAAGCTCAGAAGAGAAAGCATGAGAACAATGCACATAGAGAAAACCTTTCTAGGTTTCTGATTTGACAAAGCTCAGGAGGGGGAGCGTTTCTATAATGTAGACAAGACCCAAAGGAACTGGGATCACAAGAGGAAGAGTCAAAGGTCGAGACCTTCAAGACTTAGAAAATATTCTAAGTCAAAAATCCAAGAAAGCTCATGATGAAGAGAAAAACTATCATTGGATCAACACTGGGAAGAAAGATCCAGACCATTGAATCCACATCCAGGTAGCAGGAGGACAGTGCGCAAGGAAGACAAATCTGAACCATTAGATCTAGCGCCAATACCCGACAACTGTTGGATCAAGCAAAGGCACATGGGGTTTAAACCCTTGGATATCCACACATTCAGGAATCGGGGGTTGGAGGAGCAGAGGAGGCTTCACCCCATACTTGCAATCACCAAAATCACAAAATCGTGCCAGTCGTCAGATATGGAGCGCAGTGGCCCGAGAGTCACTGGATCAAGGATACGTGCATGGGGTTTAGTCCCTGGGAGATGCGCAAAAGATTAGATCTGGGCAGTCAAATCTAGCACAGAGGACCGATAGTTGTCGGATTCGGAAGAAGGTGAAAGGGGTTTAATCCCTGGGAAGCCGCACAAAAGGGTAGAATGAATGGCAGAAACTTCAAGGGAGAAGTGTCGAATTACCATGAGTCATCGGATCTAGAAAAGGTGCGCGAGGTTTAAACCTCGTAACAGCATAAGGAAGAGGACTTGTCAAGTCCCCAAAGCATCAAGACCATCCATTTTAGAGGATAGGTGTCAAAGATCCAATCCCATCAGGGATTTGGACACCAGGAGTTCGAGGAGAAGGAGTCGTGAGACAAGAAGTCTCAACTCATGAAATTATGAAATGACCAACAACGTTCATCAAGGAGGACATGTGGCAAGTGGTCAAGGTTCGGGAAAATTCTCGAAAGTTTGTCAGTCGTCGATCCAGTTGGATCGTGATCATTGGTTCAAGAGGAATCTGGATCGTTGATCTCTCGAGGTGGAGATTTCGACATTTCAGGGTCTGGGAGATCGAAGGATCTAGAATCGTCTGTAGTCAGAATCGCGAAATCGCGAATTACGAAATCTCAAAAAGTGGACCGTGGTCATGGGTATATTTCGACATTTCGGGGTCAGGGAGTTCGAAGGACCTAGAATCATTGCAGCCAGAATCGCAAAATGGTGAAAACCTGAAAGCATTTGGAGGAATAGCACCAGGTCATCGGACCGGTCGTATGAAAAGAGACTTAAGGGAGGAGCTGTGGAGTTAGGCCCTATTTCGGGTTTCAACATTTTGAAAGATAGAGAACAGGAGGAATGCTTGCATCGTGATTCCTCGAACCGTGAAAAGTTGGTAGCGCTTTGACGTTAAGCATGTGGTCACAGAGTGGTGGTCACATGGACGGAGGCTAAGGGAGGACCCAGAGTCATTAATCCCTTTTCGGTGTTTCAGTGACCAGGAGTTGGAGGGAGAAGGAGCCTAGGAGAGCTTGCATGCAGGAGTCCCGAAACCCCGAAACATGAAAGGTGTGTTGGTTCAAAATAGAGAAGAGCATTGAAAGTTGAGCGTGTGCATAGGTTTTCTCAAAGCCCATGCCAGGGAAGTAAAGGGACCTATGGATTCATTCAAGGGGTTCCAGCAGGAGTCCGAAGAGCCATTTCGGCTCAGGAGAAGATCGATCCAGAGACCGGGAGGTCACAGAACCCTGCTGAGGTAGGGGGTCTGCATCATGTGGTATCAGAGTAGATTTTTGTCTGTAGATTACAGACAAAAGAGAAAGAGGATACCATTACTTTGTTCATAGAAAAAGGAGAGACGGTGGGAGAAATTCTAGTAACATCAAGTAGAATCTGAAGCAGAGATTCATCTGTATATAATAGGTGAAAGAAGAAGGGTGTTAAATCTCTGTGGTGATTGTTGCAAGGTGATGTGTAGCAGTCAATAGACATCATGGTGAGTTGTAGGAGGACATGGAGATTCTCTCAGACATAGAGTGATCCATATGCTTTCCAGGAGGGCAGGTGAAACATGGAAATGGCTACTAAAGGCCATGAGCTTGGTGGAAGAGGATACCACTAGTAGATGAGTAAAGAAGATATTGACAAAGAACTCTCTGAGATAAGGGTGAGAATGGAACAACTGACATTGAAGATGCAGCAAGAGGAAAAATTACATTGGAGGTATGAATGGCCTTTGAACAGGAAATCCAAATGGCCTGTTCAAAAGTTGTTGGCCAGGAAATAGAAACAAGAGTTGAGGAAGTGGCTAAGGTATGATGAAAGCCTCAGCGACAAAGAGGTAGTTTGCATATGTGAGCCAGAAGTCGAAGAAACCCTCAGTGATGAGGAAGGGGGATCAGTTTCAGATCTCATAAATTGCCAGGAGGGCAGGGATGAATTTTTGAATTGCCAGGTGGGAAATGAAATGAGATCATTGGAGGATATCATAGACTATCAGGAGGAAATCCATGGAAATTCATATTTCCAGGAGGGAAATGGTATGATATTAACATAGGATCTCATAAACTGCCATGTGGGCAGAGGTGAACTTTCAAGTTTCTAGGTGGGCAATGGAAAGAGATCAGTGGAAGGTCTTTTGTACTACCAGGGGAGAAGTGGTGAAAGTTCATATTGCCAAGTGGGCAATGAGATGGGATCACTGGATCTCATAGACTTTCAAGTGGGTAGCATAAAATTCCCAAATTTCTAGGTGGGTAGGGGAAAGAAGATGAGACTGTCTGAGAGTCTCATGAACTTAGGGGAGAGTTCATATCAACAAGGAGTTATAAAAGGAGATAATTAGAAAAGAATTTTGATCATTGGGGGAATTGAAGTATTCCTACCAAGCAGCCCAGTTGAGGCCAGAGAATGTGTTGCATATGCAACAACAAAAGAAAGACATCCAGCAAAGACTATCATGGAGGAAGAAGTGGAGAAGACACTAATGTTTCCCAAGGAGAAGAAGAAGAGAATTCAACTGATTTGCTCAAAATTTTCAGCCAGGAAGCTGAAACAGAAATGACTATAGAACTGGAGTCTGCAATAGAAGAGGAAGAAGATAGTACATAATTTGTTGATCTGTATCAAGAATTGGAATCTTTGGAAAATAGGGTGATGGTGCAAATATTGCACATCCAACAGGCTAAGTTGGAAGCAGGTAGTGGAGCATACCAGCCTGCATACAAAGAGCTAGCCACTGGAGCATCTAGACCAGGTAATTGAAGAAATCTGAAGGTTGATGTTGAGTTCAACAACAGAGACTGCCAGCAATGAGAAGTTGAGTAGAAGGGAGCCTGCAAGAGGAGCAGGGCAGCAGCAACAACAACAGTAAAGTAGAGGAGAAAATGGACATCTCCAAGGGAAAGTTTTGGATCCAGGTGGATTTCAACACTGGAGAAGAGGAGCTCATGATCAGGAGATCATTATTTTTCTAGCTGAGGAGTATGATGCAGGAGAATTGCTCCATGTTAGCAACGTGCCAGCCAGCCAACACATCCAACACACATTTAATGGAGAAAGGGAGAGACGCATCCCTCTCAATTTTGAAATTCAAAATTTCAATAAATGTTGTAAGGATTTTAATTCCAGACCATGCCTTTGTACAGGTAGTGGTTGAGGTTTCTTTTAATGGTTTCCTACAACAAGCCCAGGACGTAGTCAGGACTTGGCATCCATTTATGTAATGTAGCCATAGGAACTGCTCTGTGATGGAATACCTCAGAGACGGTGAGGTTGAGGATAAGCTCGAGAGAGCCCTCTTTGTAATTAGAGAGAGATAGGAAGAGAGACCAGAGTAGAGAGGTCTCGAGAGAGAGTTGAGACTTGTTACAGTCCAGCCTTTGTAAACACCTTGTATAGGCATTTCTGAATTAATAAAAGAGCATTTTTTCCTGCCATGAATTGTCTATATGTGTTTGCATGTTTTTATGCATTTCATGTTTTAAATGCATAACTGGTGAAGTAATTCATAAGTTTCAATTTCTTCTCGTCTTTGAGTTTCCGAGTGAAAGGAGTGCACATAGTTTGCAAGGTGTGTGTTGACAGTGGTGAGGTAACCTTAGGAAAGCTCAAGAGGGATAACGTTGAACCTTCATAAGTAGAGGTGCAAGGAGTGCACAGGAAGGAACTATGTTTCAAGTTCAGGGAAGACAGAACTACTGAAGATTCTATAGATCTCTGCCAAGAGGGCATTGAGATAGTGCATAGAGTGCACTAGAGAACTCTATTTCGATTTTTGAGGAAAGGGAAGTGTCGAAGAGAAGACACCCACAGAGTTGTTGAATACTCTGTAGGCTCTGCAAGGTGTGCATCGAGGATAAGAATGCCAGGTGTGCATAGGGAGTTTTCTTTCCAAGAAAACTTCTTAGATCCAAGTTTAGTGAAATACTCAGTAGCACCAAGAGTGTGCGATAGTGGACTTGTCCTAAGCCCGTAAGCTCGGAAGAGAAAGCGTGAGAAGAACGCGCACAGAGAAAACCTTTCAAGGTTTCTGAGTTGACAAAGCTCGGGAGGGGGAGTGTTTCTATAACACAGATGAGACCCAAAGGAATTGGACTCGCAAGAGGAAGAGTCGAAGGTCGAGACTTTCGAGACTTAGAAAATCTTCTAAGTCAAAAATCCAAGAAAGCTCAGGAGGATGAACACAACTATCATTGGATTAGAACTAAGAAGAAATATTCAGACCGTTGAATCTATGTCCAGGCAGTAGGAGGAGAGCGCGCAAGGAGGACAGATCTGAACTGTCAGATATAGCACTAATACTCGACAACCGTTGGATCAGGCAAAGGTGCACAGGGTTTAAACCATTGGATATACACACATTCAGGAATCAAGGGTTGGAGGAGCAGAGGAGGTTGCACCACATACTTGCAATCACCAAAATCGCAAAATCGCACCAGTCGTCGGATCTGGAGCGTAGTGGCCTGAGAGTCGTTGGATCAAGGATACGTGCACGAGGTTTAGTCCCTGGGAGACGTGCAGAAGATTATATCTTGTCCATCAAATCTAGTGTAGAGGATTGATAGCCGTTGGATCTGGAAGAAGGTGTGAGGGGTTTAATCCTTGGGAAGTTGCACAGAAGGGTAGAACAGATGGAAAAATATTTGAGGGAGAAGTGTTGAATTTCCATGAGCCATCGGATCTAGGAAAGGTGCATGAGGTTTAAACCTCGTAACGGCAGAAGGAAGAGGACTCGTCAAGTCCTGAAAGCATCAGGACCATCCATTTTGGAGTACAAGTGTCAAATATCCAAGCCCATCAGGGATTTGGACACCAGGATTTCGAGGAGAAGGAGTCGTGAGACAATAAGTCTCAGCTCACAAAATTGCAAAACAATCGACAATGTTCATCAAGGAGGACACGTGGCGAGTGGTCAAGGTTCGGGAAAAATACTAAAAGGTTGTGGGTCATCAATCCAGTTGGATTGTGATCGTCGGTTCAAGAGGAATCTAGGCCGTTGATCTCTCAATGGGGAGATTTCGACATTTTGGGGTTCAGGAGATCAAAGGACCAAGAATCGTCTGCAGCCAGAATCGCAAAATCATGAATTATGAAATCTCAAAAAGTGGACTATGGTCACGGGTAGATTTTGGAATTTCAGGGTCCAAGAGTTCGAGAGACCTAGAATCGTTGCAGCCAGAATTGCGAAATCGTGAACCGCGAAAACGCGAAAGCATTCGGAGGAATAGAACTAGGTCATAGGACCAGTCGTATGAAAATCAACTTAAGGGAGGAGCTGTGGAGTTAGGCCCTATTTCAGGTTTCAACATTTTGAAAGACAGAGAACAAGAGGAATGCTTGCATCGCGATTCCCCAAATTGTGAAAAGACGGTAGCACTTTGATGTTAAGCACGTGGTCAGAGAGTGGTATTCACGTGGATGGAGGCTAAGGGAGGACCCAGAGTCATTAATCCCTTTTCGGTGTTTCGATGACTGGGAATTGGAGGGAAAAGAAGCTTGGGAGAGCTTACATGGAGAAGTCCTAAAACCCTAAAACATGAAAGGTGTGTTGGTTTAGAACAGAGAAGAGTGTTGAAAGTTGAGCGCATGCATAGGTTTTCTCAAATCCTGTGCTAGGGAATTAAAGGGACCTATGGATTCATTCAAGGGGTTCCAACAGGAGTCCAAAGAGACATTTCGGCTTAGAAGAAGATCAATCCAGAGACCGGGAGGTCGCAGAACCCTGCCGAGGTAGGGGGTCTACATCATTATCGTAAGCTTTCCCCCAACCCATCGTTAGTTGATGGACTGGTCAATCTGGTTCCATCCTCGATCAGTTTGGTTGATCAGGTGGTTAATCTAGATTCCTCCTCAATTGAACCAAAAACCCAAGTAGTTGATCCAATTCCATCATCGATCAACCCTACTCTTCATCAAAAGAGTGTAACCCAAGTAGTCGATCCATTTTCATCCTTGATCGACCCCTTTCTCCTGTTAGAGAGTGACACCAGAGCAGTCGATCCATTTACACCCATTGACCCCATTCTACCCTTGGAGAATGAAACCCAAGTGGTCGATCCAGTTCTGTCATCGATCGATCCAACTCCTCCTTTGATGAGTGCCAAAGTGACTAATCCATTCCCTTCCTCGGTCAGTCCCACCCTTCATCTGAAGAGTGCCAAAGTGATTTCTTTGGTTACGTCATTAGTCAATCCCACTCTTCCTCTGAAGAGTGCCTGCGTGGTCGATCTGATCCCATCATCGGTCGATCCTACTCTCCCTCTAGAGAGTAAACCCAACACTACCCACATTTTTCTCGTTGATACAGAATATACCATGCTGGGGGAATTCCTCATTCTCCCACGAAACCCCCTCCAAACAATTATTCCATCCTTTTTTATTGTGGTGCACTAACTGGACCTCATCTTCCCTCTCACATTCCTTTCCATATTACAGTACAGGTTTGTGGTTGGGACGTTCCTCAAACATTGATAGATGAAGGTGCGTCTATTAGTATTTTGTCCTCTGTTTCTTGGCACGCTTTGGGTTGTCCTCAGCTTGGGTCGGTTACAGAGAATCTGTTATCTTTTAAAAAAAGAACTAGTCAACCTTTAGGGACCCTTCCTCAGCTTCCCGTAACTTTGGGAGGCAAAACTGTCTTTATTGATTTCATGGTAGTCCAAGACCCCTTGGATTTATCTTTTATCCTTGGGCGGGATTATGTCTATTCCATGAAATCTATTGTGTCCACTCTTTTTTCGTGTTATATCATTCCCTCATGATGGAAGAATTGTGACTATTAATCAACTTTCCTTCATCAATAATGACTGGATTACCTCCTTGAATGGCTCTTATATGACGACAGTATCGCCCCCGCCACATGTCAATTATGTGGCATTGTCTCCCATGAATTCAAATTCCGATGATTTGGATTCGGTAGTTGACATGGTGATCTCTTCGGTAGGGTTATTGGAGCTTGATCTCCTTACCCCTATCCTGGCCCTTGACACATGTTCCTTCCCGAGTTATTTTCTTCCATCTAGTGAAGATCTCTTGGAATCCATGATCGAGTCTTTTCCCTTGACATGGTGTCCTTCCAGACTGTTATTCTCTTGGAAGCCATGATTAAGAAGAGTTGAGGAGCATAATTTCGCTTCTTTGTGGAAATCTTGTTAAAAAATGAAACAAAGGTCACGAGCATAGTTTCTATTCTTTGTAGCAAGCTCGTTAAAAAATGAAACAAAAGATTTGAGCATAGTTTTCCTCTATGTAGAAAGCTTTTTAAAAAATGAAACAATCTGGGGATTGAACTCGAAGCCCTGAGCATAGTTGTTTTTCTGTGTCAAGCTCGTTAAAAAATGTAATAGTCACCTTTCTTGAACCTTCATTCCATCCACCCTTATCCTTTTTCTCCATCTAGTAGAGAAATTGGTGAGAACCTCAAAGTCAGTGAATGAATTGAAACTTGGAGGGCATGTATATAGCCTTTGATGATCATTCTGGAGTTAAGCCACTAGATTTCAAGATGGGGGCATACCGAGACTAACCAGAGAAAGACAATTTCTATTGTAGGTGAATCCCCCTACGGACAAGTGGATTCCCTCTTGGTCTCTAGACTCCGAAGGCCAAGACTGAAAAGTTCTTAACATGGACACTGACTTCCTTTTAGATCTAATCAAGCTAATAAATGAAAGAGAAGGAGAAATATATGTACCTTATTGGTGACATTTGTCCTTGCAAATTCTAGGCTGAGCTTCGATCCTGAGCTCCTTGATAGGTCCTGTAAAAAAAACAAAGGTACAAAAGACTTCCTACTCTACTGAGATTAGCCCAAACATAGATCCATATACTACAGACAACCTCATGTGGAACAAGCACAAGTTTGACAGAAACAGGCTAAGCATTGATTATTGATGAGAATAAGTAAAAGTACTTAGAGTACTTTGAATGAAGGTGCAGCAGCTTCTTCCAGTTCTCCTTGTCTAGCCCCTTTACTCAAGTAATCTACACTAATTTCTCTTATGACATCTCACTCATGAGATCATAAGTTTCACATCTCCTTTATGTTCTATGTACCTTTCAACATGAGAATGCCTCCTTATATAACCTTGGAGAGGCTCAAACACTTGATATATCTTTGGGATGAGTTGAGGATTCCTCTCCTTCAGTTGAGGATATCCCCTAAGATCATCCCTTGACCATCTATTCGAATCCAACTACCTTCAGGAATTGAGGGATTCTTCCCTTATTTGCCTCAACAAACCCATAATTTGCTAAAAAAAGGGTAGCGCTCCCCCAAAAGGGTGAACAGGGTGCTCAAACACTTCCCCAAAGAGGCTCAGGGAGTTCCAACACTCCCTAATAGTGGGTAGGGGAGCACTCCTCTCCAAAATCCATTTTTTAGTGGTTTTTTCAATGGAAAAAGGTTTGTACTCAACACTCTGTTTATTCTTCCTTGAACTTCAACTGCTTGGACCTCAAATACCTCTGTCCCTTCCACTCCTCGAAGGGATATAAGTTCCCTCTTGGTGAATTACACTCAGACACTCCTTGTCGAGCCTTGCAAAGTGTTCAATAACTTTGTAAATGTATTCTTTGCAAACACTTCTCTTGTCTCTGAACTCTAAATAGAGTTCCTCTGGTGCACTCTTTTCACTCACTCTATTCCCACCTGGAAGAGATATACAGAATTCTCAATGATTATGTTTTCTCTCTGTGCCCTCCTCTGCACAGTCTCCACCTCCAAGGTGTTCAACAAACTGAGGCTTCTCCCTTGAGTCTACGATTTCTCTGGTGCGCCCTCCTGGTATGTTCCTACCTAAATTACATAGAACTCATATGTGGACTCTTTGCACTGGCTCATAGAATCCTCAGCACTATGTCATGCAACCCCTTACATTAAGCCACAAAGAACCCAGACTTGAAATTAGAAACTCACAAACAACAAATTTTTTCTATAACCTACACATGGAATCTCACATACATCTACAACATATGCATATAAACACATAAAATACATTCATTCAAATACAGATAAACACATAAAGATTCTCATGCAGGAAAACTGCTCTTTGTATTAATATCATAATTCTTATTTACAAGTGTTTACAAAAGCTTGGACTTCTACAGAATCTTGGCTCTTTCTATTCTCTTATCTATCTTATCTAATCTATCTTCCTTGTTGAAAAATAATATGCAAAGATATATTTTACAAAAGAGGGGCTCCTTGAGACTTTCCCTCCAAGATACCTACTCTCATTAATTTACATTGAATTACATTCAATGGTTGTCTAGTCTGGATCAGATCTAGATCTTCAGTGTTACAAACATTTAAATCAAAATTCAAATTTTTAAATGAAGGATGACGCCTCTCTCCTCCATTGAATATGCATTGAATGTGTTGGCTAGATGGCGTGTTGCTGACATGGAGAGATGCTCCTGCATCACCCCCCCTCTCAATAATTCAACAATTGGTATCAAAGCAAGTTCTTTCAAGAAACAATTTAACTACTAGAAGGAGATCATGGATTATTCTAAGAATGGAGTACCAATGTTTAATGGTCAGAATGGTTTTAAGTATGATATATGGAGCATACAGAAAAAAATATTTTTACAGGCTCAGGGTCATTATATTTGGCTATTAGTTGTTACAAGATATGATAGTTCAAAAATGGAAAACACTGCAGCCAAGAAGGAATTGAAGAATAATAACAAAATAGCAATGGATTTCTTCTGGGAAGGATTACCTAATCCGGTAAGAGAAAAGGTTGGTAAATGTTCATCAACCAAAGAACTTTGGGAAAAGTTACATGAAATATATTCTTCACCCATCGCATATTTAGAAAATTCCAAAGAAGATGCAGATACAAAACAAGAAGAAAGATGATGATCATGTCAGACAGATTCAGAAGAGGAAGAGTATGAAGAAGAAGAAGTTGATTACAGAGAAAAATTGATCAGTTTAATTGAATATCTAAAGAAAGAAAGAGAATAAAACAAGCCATCCAAGAAAGAATTGATGAAGAAAAAGGAAAGTGTTAAGGGTTCCGAAAAATACAGAAGGTCATCAAGAATTTAAGAGCTCAACTAGAAGAGGCCAAAAGAATTGAAGAAACTCTAGAATATCAAAAGAAATTTTTAGAAGCCAACATAGCAGCACAAAAGGAAGAAACAAAAAAGAGAGAAAAAATATTGATGGATCATCTCAAGGAAAGAACTAATGACCTAAACCAACTTGAGGAAGAGTTTGATCAAGAAGAGAGAAGACTGGAAGAAGAAATAATTACATTGAAAATCCAACTTGAAGAAGCAAAGAGAATAAAAGAGGTCATGAAGTCTTAGATAATGAAGAAATAAGAAGAGGTTGAGAATCTTGAAGAATAAGTTGTCACACTAAGAGTCAAAATCGTCAAGCTCAACAAGAACGTTGAAGAGACAGAAACATCCACATCAGTTGTAGAGAATGAAAAGAAGCACTCTACATTGCTAGAAAAAGAAGAATGAAGAAAATAGAAAGATTTATGCAAAAGTACTCAAAGGAATGAATCATGGTCACTAGAATCTAAGAAAACTAATAAAGATACATCTTCAAGAAGACCATCCATGTTCAAGCCACAAAGAAGCTTCAATCATGATCATGATCAGTCAAGGTAGAAATTTAGAAGGACTACACCACAAAGAAGATCATTCACTCCCAGGTATGCAAATTTCTTTTATGGTCATTATTTTTATTGTACTAACTTTGTACATAAGGTTGTAGATTGTAGGGATTATAAAAGAAATATTCAAGAAAGAAATGCCTATGTGGCCCCACATAACATTGAATGTTACAAATGTCACAACTATGGACACATAGCTCGTGATTGTAGAAGCATGATCGATAATTCTACGAAAGGGAACACTAATATCAGATATAAGAAAGTATGGATAAGAAAATAGGAAGAACGGGTGAACAGAGACCAGGTCCCAGAGATCAAAAGATTGACAATAAAATGAGATGAAGAAAAATCTACAGAGAAAAAGAAGGATGTGAGATATAGAAAGGTTTGGAAAATAAATGAAAGAAAAGAAGGACAAGTAAATAAGGAATAGGTTCAAGAGATTTTTATTCTAGGTATTGTAGTGAAAGATGAATCCATAGATAGAAAGAAAGAAGTCAAAGCTCAGAGAGATGATGAATCTACCAATGAAGATGATGATGAATACACATCAGAGTAAGAATTGTTCTGAGCCATATAGCTTAGAGACTCCCAGGTAATATGAATATTAGACATGGGGAGTCTATGTGACATTTGTGATAGACCAAAGAACTATCCTTCGATCAACTTGCAAAGTTTGAGAAGAAAGATCCATAGCAGTCAGTTAGTAGAAGTACAGTTTGATAGATTAATCAAGACTTCATGATAGTATAGTGATAAATGGGTCAGCATTATGGACAGTTGTGCAAGTAGAGCCTTTGACAGTATGGATAGAGATGGATTTGTAAGAAGACTTAATAGGTTTGGACATATATATGAAAGTGGATGAAAGCATGGATTCATTGATTGGTTTAGAGAGTGGTTCAAAGACAAAGGAAGATTATCATAATGGATGATAATTACAAAAGAAATGGATCGAACAATGCTAACGGATTCTAAATTGACAGATATTTTTTGGACACATGCAGTGCATACAATAGTTCACATTCAAAACAAAGTAATGCTCAGAAACAACAATGACAAAACTCCATACAAACTTTGGAAATGAAGCACAAACAATAACCTCTACATCAAGGTAACTCAAGGTAGTATTTTATTAATTGAAATTTATATTGATGATATTGTTTTTGGAAGTACTAATGACAAGTTAAGCCATAAATTTGCAAAGGATATGTAGAATAGATTTGAAATGTCATTACTTGTAGAACTATCCTTCTTTCTGAGTCTTCATATATGTCAAAGAAACCAAGGAATTTTTATTTCTCAAACTAAGTATATCAGAGAAATGGTAAAGAGGTTCATAATGGAAGACTACAAACTAGTTACCACTCCTATGAAAACCAGTTGAAAGTTGAGCAAAGATGATTATTCAAAATCTATAGACCAGAGGAAATACAATGCAATGATTGGTATTACTATATGTGACAACATCTAGACCAGATGTAATGCAGGCAGTTGGACAGGTGGAACAATTTCAAGCAGAACCAAAGGAATCACATGTATTAGCAGTGAGAGGATTTTCATATATCTCAAAGGAACAAAAGAGTTTGGATTATGGTATCTAGAAGGAAAGGATCTATCACTTATTGCCTACACATATGCATATTGGGTAGGTTGCATTGATGACCGATGAATCCCTAGTAAAGCAACGTTATACTTGGGTGAGTGTTTAGTATCATGGCTAAGTAAGAAACAATCATCAATATCTTTATCTACAGTTGAGGCAAAGTATATTGCAGTAGAAGCATGTTGTACACAGGTTCTATGGATGAAACAAAATCTGATAGATATACAGGTTGAGTATGATGAGCCCATTCCAATATATAGTGATAATACAAGCACCATCCATATCTCAAAGAACCCGATGATGCACTCCAAAATGAAGCACATTCCAATCAAGTATCACTTTTTACGAGAATAGGTTGCAGAGAAGAACATCAGAGTTGAATATGTGGGCACAAAAGAACAACTGGAAGACATCTTTACAAAACCCCTTCCACAAGAAGCCTTTGAGTATCTTCGCTAGAGACTCGAAGTAATTTCTACTCCAAAATGAATTATTTTGAATGGTTATATTATATGTCTTAGATTTACATGAGAAAGCACCATAAAGAGGATAGTTCAGGTTTGGAGATCAGTTTTAGGAAGAGCTTAGTCAGGGGGAGTATCCCCAAGGATAGTTCAGTTAGGGGGAGCATCCCCGGATGGAAAGATACCTTTTCCATTGATAATAAAGGGGGAGATATTTATCATATGCAGGATAGAAATGCTTGGAGAGAGAGAACAAAGGCATGTAGACAGGGGGGGCATCCCAAGGAGAGTTGAATCAGGGGGATCATCCCCAAAGGGAGATACCCTTTTCCATTGATGTCAAATGGGGAGAGATAGAAACATTGATGAGGATTATAAGCATGAATGTTATCATGACTAAGTGTTTCCATCAATATTGGTGTTGCCATCAATGCCAAAGGGGGAGATTGTTAGACAAATGGCTTAGGTTGATGGACAGTTGGTACGGATTGTTGGTTTTCATTGATGTCAATCATTGTAGAGTGATATTGTAGATTGATTTCAACCCTTAGTGATTGATGTCAACCCTTGGAGAAATTTCGGTAGCGAATTCTGGTAGCACAAAGGTTTGGGTAATGGACCCAAGGTTGTTTCTTATATAATGGTATGGGTTTTAATATATTTGAAGGTAATACTATTCTATATGGATATTACATGTCATTCAATTTCTGGTGGTATGTGGAACGTCACATAACTCCTCACGGTTAGAGAGTTATGGCCATGTGAAGTTGGAGAACCCAGGTTTGGGTAATGGACCCAAGTTTATTTGATGGATAACGGTATGAGTTTTGATATATTTTCATGTAATACTATTCTATATGGATAATGCATTTCATTCCATTTCCAGTGGTATGTGGAACATCACATAACTCCTCACGATTAGAGATTTATGGCCATGTGAAGTTGGAGAACCCTCATGAGTCATCTAGAAGCCCCAAAAGGTCAAAGTAGTCAAAGTGGTTTAAGAGATTTTTAGAAGGTAAATAATAAAGTGAAGTGATGAGTGTACTATAATTCAAATTGACTACAAAATAAATTATTTAAATAATAAAGTTAATGGAGAAATTACTAAGTTGACAAGTGGTTAGAAGTGGTTAGCCTTAAAATAAGGAAAGTGGTTTAAGATGGTTAGAAGGTAATGCCTTGAGGTAAAGTGAAGTGATGGGTGTACTATAAGTCAAAGTGGATACAAAATAAATTATTTAAATAATAAATTTAATGGATAAATTACTAATTGGACAAGTGATTAGAAGTTGATTAACCCTAAAATAAAGAAAGTGGGTTAATATGGTTAAAAGGTAACCCCTTGAGGAAGCTACATGAAAGTATAAATAATAGGAAAGAATCTTTCATTTTATAACACACTTGAGCATATTGAATATCTACAGGTGACTAAGGTAACCAAAGGATACCTAAGTCGAATTTCAGAGAGAAGGTGAAGTAAAGAAGGCCGAAATTCAAGACATGATGAATTCTTTTGATGATGCTTTCTAAGGTATGTTATTTATAAGTCATCTCACCATTTTTGCAATAACTTTTTTTCTAGAATGATTCAGACCGTGAAATTGATAGGCCATTGAGAAAACATATCCAAGCAATTTTGGTACTAATTTCTTCTTGTGGGTCATTGTAGTTTTTGAGTTACACTCCGTGGAAAATAGGGTTTTGGATAGTCCTGAAACTAGTATAAAACAGGTGTTTCGGGTAAAAACGTCATAATGTCTTCATAACAGATAATAATTAAGTAAGAAAAAATGTGTTCGTTAGAGTACATTATGTAGTATTATTTGTAAAATTTTCATATCCATACAACAAATATTCCATGTGGCGCACGCTCTACAAGTTCGCTCTCTAGAATATGCCAAAATTCAACAAGGTATGCCATTTTTGCTATAAATCGTTTTCTGAGAGGTTCCAAGTAGTGAAACCTGGAGGAATTGCATAAAAAACACTAAAGAACATTGTGTACTATTTTCATATCTTTATTCACTACAGGTACATAGTTATGATTATTTCAAGTTAGGGTTGTTGACTAATCCAAAACTAGTCATGTGAGACTAAAGAAAAGTCTGATGAAAATGATAGTCTCTTGTTGTTAAAGTTAAGGAAGGTTTGCAGGCATGTGATGATATACACCAGGTCTATTATAGAGTTACAAGTTATATTTGGATGATGAAATTGATGAGGGATTTTGGTTGTGGTACATGTTGGGTACATGATTGAGACAAGTAGTTGATGAGTTGGCACATACATGAGGTGTATAGTTTATGATGTTGATACATCTTGATGAGTCATAGTTGATGAGTAGTTGATACATGATTGGTACATACTTGGCACATGGTTGGAGGCACTTGTTAGTATTATGGTTGACACATGGTTTATGGATGATGTAGCATACTTGTATTGGTATATTATTAGAAGCACATATTGATCTTGGTGATGATTATGAGTTGTTGTGTTATGCTTGGTTGATGCAAATATTTTAGAGTAGTCTTGGTGATTGATGTTGGTGAGTAGATCTGATTTGGTTGATAAGATTGATGAGACAGGTTTTGTGATAAGACAGGTTGTTGTGACATGTTATTTGTATAGGTTTGGTGCATGGTTGATGCACTTGTTCATGGTACAGGTTGAGGTATAGGTTTGGTGTATGGTTGATTCACTTGTTCATAGTATAGGTTGACGTATAGTTTAGCGCATGGTTAATGCACTTGTTTATGGTATAGGTTGGCTACAGGTTGTTTGGCACAGGTTGGTGCATGGTTGATGCACTTGTTTATGGTACAGGTTGATTACATGTTGAGGTATAGGTTGATGCATGGTTGATGCATGGTTCAGGGTATTGGTACAGGTTGTTTGGTGTTGGTTGATTGGTGCAGGTTGATTGGTACAGGTTTATAGTAGTATATCTCACAGTGATAGTGTGACAATGGTTCCATCACTCTACTTCTTCATCAGGGCAGTTGGATGGGGCAAGGACAGGTGGTCGTAGCCACCTTTTGGTTGTAGCCGGAGAACATAGGCAGTTGTAGCCTTCTTCTGGTTGTAGCCAGAGAATTGGGGAGTTGGTGCTTCCTTCAGGTTGTAGCCTGAGAAACTAGGGGGTTGGAGCCTCCTTCCAGTTGCAGCTGGAAAACAAAGAAATTTTGTGATTACAATGAATGTAATTCTTAAATACATATAAGAAAAAGCATTATGTGGTTTTCTCCCACTTTGGGATTCCACGTAAAACACTAGTGTACTATGTATGTGTGTGATTGCTCATGTGTTCATTGTTTATTTACTCTGCAACTATTGGATGATAATGCTACATTGATATAACACTTGCATTTTATGGTGAAAAAGGATTAAATTGCTCTATTAATTATTCACCCCCCCTCTCAGTAATCCAACAAGGGTCCCATATCATCATGGTTGTTTCTCCTAGTGGATCAACTTCTTCATGATCAACAATATCCATACCTGAGCCGTTTGATTGTTCGGTAAGGGAAACCTCATCTAGAAACCAGTTGGCCATCAAATTCATGGTAGGCACCCATTGTAGGTAGTATCTTTCATAATTTTTCTCTTGGTGATAGGTATAGAAAGAGTCAGATGCTACATTTCTTAGATTTTAGTTTAAGTTGGCTGGGGGAGGTTCAATTGCTTTGAATGATGAATTTATTTTAGAAAAGGGTTTATAGGGCCTCTAGCCTTGGTTTCCTTCCCCTGCACTTCTTTTCATATCTATGATTTCATTCAACAACTTCTTTATCATTCATTGTAGGTCTTCTATGTCTCCACTTCCCTTTTCGAGACCTTGTTTTGTTTGTTTCCCTAGGGGTTTGGTCAATAAGAGTCCTCTCCTGGGAGGAGGTTGAACTTCCTTCTTAAATAATGAGATCTGGCCTTATTTACAACCATTCATTTGGAATTCTATTGTTTTGGCTTCCTCAAAATTCTCAGCTAAGGTTTTTTTGGCAGCCCTCTTCACAAACATGGAAATAGAAGTAGGGAGAGCATTAGCGTATACTTCAATTTGAAACTCCTAAGTGGGTTTAGCTTTGAGTTGATATTTGTTTAGGATAGTGATGAATCGTTGATTCAAATATTTATCCTTCTCCTTTGAACTCATGGTGGCGGCGAAAAACTCATCCATCAAAGCTTCTATAGTGGTTTCTTCTGTAAATTTATCTAAAAAATCCTTTTGAAACTTCGCCCAACTAGTTATGGACCCTACATGCAAGTTAAAATACCACGTGGAGGCCGAATTCTCAAAAGTATAGGGGAAAAACCTACATACTAAGTCTTCATGTCGGGCATTCATCAGTCTAATATCTAGTATGAATGTTTTGATGTGGTCTTTAGGAAAACCTGAGGTTTCATGGTCAAATTTATGGAGTAACTTTTCTGGATCTCAGGGAAGTTTATGTACTCGTCCAGGGATTTTCGTAGCATATATGAATAAACACAGTTGATTATTTGAAGGTGGGTTTCCCCTTTCTTCATTATGATCATTGTTATCTTCCATGTCGTCTGAATCCGACACTGAGCATTCTGATTTAAACCCTTCCTCATCAGAAAATGAGTCGGGCTCGGAGCAATTATCGGCTGGTGTTTTGAGGATTAGATTAAGGGGATGTTCGATTTTGGTGAGAGAGAAATATATCAAGTCTTCTAATGTGTGAACAAAAACTTGGTCGACAATGTCTACCACTGGTCGGCTTACTTGTTTTCTACAAGGAAGTAACGAAGATAAGGGTAGTGCTCCAATTTGTCAAGCATAAGCTCTTGTGATTCTTATGAACCAGTTCAACTCCTCATGGGAAGAGCATAAAGTATTTCAGGGAATAAATTTTCTTCCTCTTGCTGGGGTGAGTTACTCGTTTCAGGATTACTCAATGTGTGTGGGGTGTCTTGAGAATGACTAGCCATACATGTGGTTTTTTTTGAATCTACACGCTGTCTGAAATATTATATCATAAATATTTTCAACCATTCATTCTCCAAGACCTCCTTATAACACCAATTCAGTTGAGGGGTCCTAAATCCCTTTAAATCAACAGTAGGAACCAAACCCGCCACCAAGGTCCAATTAGACTCTATAGCGTTTGATAGTGGAATGGTTCTCCAGATATTGCAATCCTTCCAATTAATCGATGGGATTTACGTAGTGATTTATAGGATATCTTCTTGTGAAAAATCCTCCTTCAATTTGAATGTTATTTTTTTGGTATTTTCTCTTATAGGTGGGTCTACTAAAAGATAGGTGCTGGTATAAACTAGTTTGGTAAAGGAAAAGGGGAAAAACTTAACTACTGAAGAAGGTTGAACTCAGGATAACCCTCGTGCTCAAGCATGAAGACAAATATTTTCACACCTACGACAAGCCTAGTACTAATACATCAACTTGTTGGTATTTCAATCATTGACTAAGATAGAATTATCAAAATAAAACATACATGCAATAAAATGATGGCAAGAAAAATAGTTTCCTTATCTCTAATCACTAATCACACATTAACACAATGATTTTCTTGCATCATTAGAGATAATAATTATATAACTATTTAATCGGCTAACTTATCAATAGATTCAAAAAATCTTACTCATTACAACATCCATTCATGAGATAAAATCAGAAGTAATTCCTCCTTATGATCCAATCACACATGCATTTGATGTAAAACAAAAACTTGTCTTTGGTCCTAAACAAGACTTCTCAATTAAGGTAGTTCTAAAATAGTTATTTGCAATTCCAAAAATGAGGGTCTTTGCAAAAACCATCGACCATTTCTAAAAGGTCGATCCTATTATTTATAACAAAATATTAACTAAAAATAACTATCAAAAGTGAAAGCTAAGTAAAAAAAAACATCACCACATGGCACTTCCATATCTCTGTATTTTGAGAGTCATCAAATGGTGTCACTTAAGTAGATGAATCTTCTCATATTCTAACCACTTGATGAATATTTCCTCACATGTTTTGGCATACGAGAATCTGTGTTGGTCCATCGGGGCCGAAAGGATCTCCTTTATGTCTACTACCTGTGCCCGATACTTGATTACTTTAACACTTGATTGTTGTAATACTTCCCGAGCCTTGATTGGGTGTCCATGAACTGTTGTACTTGACCTAGTGCCATGTTCACCACCATTGTTATCTATTAGTCCACGATGAGTCTTTTTCTGCATGTTTTTTGACTATGTCATGCAAGTCGACAAAGTCCTTGGGTGAGCCGAATTCTGGTAGATCGATGTATCTCATTCCCCGATTGATCTTGATCCATCTTCTTTCGCAATTGGCCCATTTCTCTTGAGTCTCCCACCGAGGTTCTCGGGCCATCTTCACCCAGTATTCGGCCAACTTCCTTATACGATCAATGTTTTCATCCCTCGGCGCCCAAATGTTTTTCTCTTCGGTGTCTCGACCCTTTTGAACATCCATGATGTAATCAATTCTTTACACCGCTTGGTGAGCCTTCTCATATCATATTTCCATGTCTTTACACATTGCTAGTGCCATAAGGGTGTCTTATTGGAAGTCAAATATCCCTGCAGTGAAAATGTGTCGCTCACTCGTGAATTTAATGTAGGCCTCTTGGAATTCACTTCTCAAAAATATTGTGGCCTGTGTGGAGTCCTAATAATATTTTTCCAAATGGCATAAATGTTCCAACTCCTTTAGCGCAGTAGCCAGCTCCTTTTCATCTTTCCTTACTCTATCTAGGGTGGCATATTACCTGTAGCTATACCATAGTTTAGAGATTGTGCAAGAAAATTAGGTGCACATATATAAATTATAACCCATGAATTGACAGACTTGGATACATACCTCTGAAGCTTGTTAAACCTAGTTTAGATAATCAACGAGTCAATGTAGTCTTCTGACACTCACTTTTCTCCTTCGGATGCTCTGGAATTCAACTTACGGGCATAATGAATTTGTTCAAAATTGTTCTAGAGATTTAAATAGGGATGAACTTACCTTGTCGCATCAGCCATTCAATTTGGGTTATGAGTGTAATTTCATCAAAACTGCTACCAGATCTTCAGAGATGTTTAAAATTAAATTCATCATGGGTTAACGTCGGAGGCATGGGTGGTAATGTGGTCTATCGACGATTTCAAAATGTTTTTTTCTAATCATAGGATAGTGTAGAAACTAATGCAGTATCCTTAAATGTTCAAAAATATGATCGTATCTAATGTTGCAAATGTCCCATTGTTCCACTCTATTAGTTGGCGAATCAAGGGTTACGATTGTCCTATGAAAATTTTCGTTTATATCCCCCTTCAAAATATCTGATGCTAATCAATCTTACTGTACATTGCTGGCATGGAAAAGTTGACTCAGAGGTGTGACTAGGACCTAGGGAACCAAAAATATGACTTGGGATAAAACTAGACTGTATGACCCCCTTATGTGGTAAAGACATGTGGCATTCTAGACTAGTGATTTAATTCGCTTGTGCTAATCGGATTTGGGACTTTATTTGAGCCATACTTTCTAAAACCATGTCCTAACTTGCCAACACCGAAAAGTGTCCAGGATCGGCAATCGACGATAAACTTACCCAAGTGCTCTCAGATTGGCTCCCTTGAAAAAGTCCTGATGCCAAAAACGAATAGGGGATCGACGATCGACGATAATTTTATCGTGGTCAAAACAATTGTTGTAACCTTTCTGGATTTCCCCAATTCCGATAAGGCGCATCGGGCATCGGTTATAGGTGATTTATTTATGTCCTTTGTTAACGTCTGTCTTTCTTGTATTTCGTCGATGTCGAAGGGGATCGGATATCTCTCTAACCTTTATGTGAATAACTTACGCAAAGCAAAACTGCCTTCTTCCGATGTCGATGAGGATCAGTGATCGACGACTATTGTGTTTGTGTGGTTCCTTTACTTACTTGAATTCTTTTCGACGCTGAACCTAATCATGTTAGGTGCATTGTTTAGTTGCCAATTCTTAATTCAAGTGTTAAGGTATTTTAGACATGAGGTTCCACAAGTTCAAACAAAACTACCTAGGTGATAAGAGACATGGAAACAAACAAATATAAACCACTTCCCAAAATGAAATCGAGTCAGATAGTGAAGAAAACAAGTGGTACCCAAAAATGACAAAATTTGATCAGGATTTTTAGGGTGTGTTGAGTGCTCCACAATGTTATGTTCTCAACCTAGGTTGTGATGGAGAATAATATTACTAATGTACACTCTCACATAGATCCTCTTTGTATTGGTCCATGGCTATGTTGTTTTCATATCATAGCTCCACTATGTACTTATTCATGGCTACAACCTTATTCAATCATGGAGGTATGGAACCACATTGTATGTCTGGTGGCCATTTCCTTATTTAGTGATATCATGGATCTATAGTGTATTTTTCGACGACCATGCTATGATTCTAATTTCTCCTATTCCATCACCCCTTGGCATACACCATTTTGTAAAGTGTATCAACCATCATTGTTTTTATGACCTCAAACTTTAGGGGGCAATATGTTACACCAAAATTTGTCACATCTAAGTGTCACACCTTGGTTTCGTATCCTCGACACCATGGAAATCATTTTTTCATGTTCCCTGGCTATCAAAGAGAATACAATCCACTTTATAAAAGCTGAACACATTATCTTCCCCCTTGTTGATTGCCTTAGTTGGAGCACTGACACTCCCCTACAATGGCTTAGGGAGCCTCACCCCTAGGGTGACGCCTCTTGCTAGAATAGAAGGGAGGGAAACTGACAACTCATGCTAGGGTTGTTTTAACCAATCCCACCTTATTATATGGGTCATATCCAACATTATTCTAGTGGTTATGATTGAGGGATGAATCATAATCTCGAGCCTTTCCTTTTTGGGTAATCAATCCTAAATTATGGAAGAAATATCTCAACCTTCCCTTGATATTATAAGTTGGTTAAACCTCCCAAATCTCTATATAAACAAGGCCTCTCAAGGGTGGAGGAGATTAGATGAAGTTAAGGTATGAATCATATCAAACCTATGGATCATTTGTCAACATATAGTAAGGGATTGGCTAGGAGAAGAATTGGAGGAAGATTACTCAACGTCAAGTGATTGTAAGTGTTGTCCATTATTTCTCATGAATATAATATTAGCTTATTCCCATACTTTTGTCTCACTTAGTTTTCATATGAAAGTTATGCTTTTATTATTTAGTTATATTTTCTTCCATATAACTTTGTAAAAGTAGTAGAAGAGGAAGATCGTTCTGTCTAAGTTTAGGAAGATCGTGATTGAGCTAGGGTTGGATCCAATGCTAGAGAAACAAGGAGCATCAAGGAAAACCTTAAAAAAAGGTGCACTCTTATTTCCTTTTCCTTCTTCTCATTTTCATGTGTGAATAGACAGGAAAAAGTGATGTTAGTGTCCACTTCCTATATTTTGTCTTAGCCAAAGAAAACCCAACTAAGGGGAGCTTAACTTGTCTCCGGGGTAGAATTTCTCACAACACCTACCCCCAGTCCTCACACATTTGGTAATGGAACTTATGATATTCTCATGTTGGATTCAGTCAACGTGAATATCACTACCTGATAGTACCAATACGGTATGACACCTAAGACAAAACCAACCATGCCCTCCTATCTTCCTTCGTCCACCACAGGGACATTACAGATTTCTTAGTCATACACTGAGATCCCTCTGAAGGTCCCACATGCTCTGGTTCGACAGAATGTTTTTCACCTTCATGGGAAGAAAGCCTAGCATTATAGAATATTTGATCAGGTGTTGGATTAAAATATGATATATTGTGATAACCAGAGCTGTGTACCCCTTGTTCCATGACAATTTGAAGCACATTGAGATCAAGTACTATTTTATTCGTGATA
>JZKD02S1679160.1:185817-196104 GCA_000966675.3 Picea glauca
TCCACTTACCCAAAAATTAGGTGAATCGTGCAATAGGGACATAGTTGTTGCTGGATCAGGAAAAATGTGACTGTTGTTGTCGTTGTGACTGGATTATGGGATGACGTATGAAAGTGGAACTGTGGTACTCTCATATGGCTGGAAAAATATTGTTGCAATTGTTGATGGAGTCATCAAAAGGTGTATAGTCTTCACCCGCTACTAAACCCGATGGTACAATTCTAGTCATGCGAATGAATGTGTCAATGTCGAGCATGAAAAGAATTCATTGGATTATCGGACATTGATGAATTTTGTTAACCAATGTGAGGAAAACTCATTATTGATGTCAATGAGTTCCAAGGTACCTAAGTACATCTTGCGAAGTGCGAATGAATGAGATGATGTCGAACCACTTGCAAGATCTAACGATCAAGGGACATTGATGTATTCCCATGATTGTCAACAAGAGAACTTTCCATTAAGGAATGAAAGCCTCAAGGTACTCAAAAGGACTCTAGTCTCTATCCGAGATAAGGTGCTTAGGTCAATGAGGCAAGACTTGTTGATAGGTGGGCCTTAGGGAATCCCACATCAGTCAACACGAGTTCGTACAAAATGATTGGTAGGACTATAGATGGAAAAAATCTCAGTAGAAACAAGTTTGTATGGCAAGGAAAACAAGGCAATGTAGTCATGGAAAGGAACTGAATGGTTTTATTCATAAGGCAAAAATATGAACTGAAGATGGAGAACTGTATGTGACTCAGAAAAATAGGCGTGTGTGAAGTCATCATGGATAAGGTAATGAAAGGTGGACTTCAATAAATGGATGACAAATAATCTTGGAAGGAGAAAGGTAAATGATTGTGTCATGGCATAATTGGTTTTATGAAAGATGGCAATGTAGCGACAAATGTCATGACATGTGTGATGAAAAATTTAGCTCCTTCAAGCTTTTAATAAAGCATGTTTTTCTAAAAAGATAATGTGATTCTTGAAAATCACTTCGGCATGAGATTGGATCGTCTTAGAACCTATAAAATCTTAGTACTAATCCTGCATGAAAACTGTTAGATCTTCAAAAAATATAAAATGCAAGAATGAGTACGAATGCGAGCAAATCAAATTCAAAAAGTGTGTTTTACCTATTTCCCTTTGCGCGCAAGTTCCGTCGTCGATTGTTGTTGAAGTGACTCAAGAAACCAAGTTAGCCTAAATGTAAAAACATTATTTTGATATTGTTTTCAAGAATTATTTATTGAAATGTCCATTTGCAAATTTTTTATTTTTACAATGTTTTGATTCTTATAATTTGTTTTTATTTTGTAATTTTCCTTTTTATGGTTTTATTATTTTTAATTATTCATTCATGACATCTCATGCTAAAAAGAAACCAATTATTCAAAAGGCACTGAATCCACCCATTCTTAATAAAAAACAAAAACAATAAGCATCTTAGTTGTGTAATCAACCATAAGTAACAGAATAGAGTCGAAGCAGATTGAGAGGACAGTGATGGTTATGGGATCCTAGAAATGCAAAAGAATACGTTCATTCCTACGGAGGCACTAAATAAACATAACTTGGATAAAAAAAATCCTTTTACGAATTCAAAACCACAGGTCATCGAAATATCTATATGAGGTGGTGAGGGATCTAAACTATTAGTTCTTCCACATTCTCAAAAGTTATTCAATATCCCTTGAAGTCACACACATTTTCTAATATTTGAATCTAAAGGTGCAAAGTTGTTGGAACATATATAACTTAGATTCAAGTTGTTTTTATCGTTCGCATCATATGTAAAAGTGTTTTCATCGTTCACATCAGATTCAATAAATAGCTGGGTACGCAGTCTAAATATAGAAGTGAAGTGAGGTAGGCTGAAAGTATAGTGAGTTAGTGAAATGTACTTGTTTCAGTGAGTAGAAGTAGAGGGAGGAGCGAGCCCATAGATATAGAAAGAGTTATGACTCAAGCGAAGTGATTATAGGGATTCCCCGAGTGTAGTTCCTGCTCTATTCCCCCGACTGGGTGAGCACTGCGAGGGGGGAAACGTTCTATTCTCTTAGCTTGGGTTGTTATAATTAATTGAAAAGAAACCAAATGAACGAGCACTAATGTAACACCCTTGTTTCCCCCCAGCTTGTAATTAATCATAAAATAAGATTACCATGCTAAGGCATGTGGACAATGTAAATGTATTATTGTTAAACTACCCATAACTGACTATTGGGGGGTGAAGCCTTGAAGTACGAGCCATGATATCTCTAGAGGAAAGAAATCAGTTAATGAAGAAAGGACCAGTGGTTGAATCATCAACCATCCCCATGAATGGAATCATGGTCTAGCTGCAGGATGTCAACTTGAAGTACCACAGAGACCTGCAGACCTGATCTTCCTTCTGACAAAAGGAACAGGACAGGTCGGAAATCCTTCCACAGGAGGGAAGGTAAGATATAGACAGAGACAGGGGGATGAGAGAATAAGCTCATAAGGGATATGTGCGAACCCAAAGGAAGTGCCAAGAACATGGCCTGAAGGACCTAAATGTGAGCTTGATGTTGAGGAAGCATTGGATAAACCTCGTAGGGTCACTATGACAGAGACAGTTTCTTTGAGAGATGTCGTAAATTTCCTAGTGATATCATGGCTTGGCACGAGGGTGGCCAGAGTGCTAAGAATGAATGCCTCTAAGCCTATGGTTAGGTGGAAAGGTGCACACCCATAGTCAGTTGGTTGGAAGCGGCTTGTAATAGATAAGTATTCTCATAACCTGTGAAATTAAGCTGTAATTATGTAATGAAATGGGATATACTGTGAAGGACCCAGAGATGTGTATGTTTTCTTAATGGTTATATTGTATCTATTTATTCCTGTTTAAATTGTGTATTTAATAAAGTATGGATTGGACATGTTTTGTATTTGTAAATTCTTGTGCCCTGTGGTGGCTTAAACTATATCCACAAACTGTTAGTTTGTCACCTTGGGCACAATTTTGCGTATGCATATCGACACTCCTAGTCATTCGGAGTCCCTCAGAGATGGGAGTCTATTAAATCTCAAAAGAGATAGTGCACTTATGCACAAGCTCTCTGGGAGGTAGGTAGAGACCGAGAACCACTTAAGTTCTAGAGTTGACGAATGAGCGTGAGGGGTGCACTGAAGGATTCTTCCAAGCGTTACGTTCAAGAGAAAGAGTGCAAATATCTTAATCCTTTCAGAGCTAACAAGGCTCAGGAAGAGTAGTGAGGCTGAATTATCGAAATGGAAGGTCCCCTTGTTTGGAAGACGAACGGATTAAATCTGTTCGGAAGAAGCCACGGTCTGTTGTGAATGTTGGATATGGGAAAGAGCATGGGATTTAACCCTTGGAGTCATTCAGACTTCACGAGTTTAGCAAACTCAACAAGTTCTTCGTAAGGGAGGTAAAATCCTCGAAGTCCCGAAGTTAACTCTGACCCTTGGATCTAAGTATACCCAAGAACTGTCTGGACCATCAGATCTAGGAGGTAGACGATAGTCAAGTCATTAGAACTACTCATGACTTAAGAATCTGACAACAGAGATGGATGCGAGCTTTTTAATGCGAGGATAGGCCATCCTGGTTGTTAGATCAACTCAAATAATCACTAGAGTTACCGAATCAAACACCATCCACTTGATTTAATAGACGGTTTGGAATCATTGCGGAGTGCGAAGGTGAATTTAGTGAACTTGCTAGTTCATGACTCACAATCAACCCACATCATTGATCTCGTTGGGGTTGGAAGATCAATGATCCCAGTTAGACTAGAATCAATCAAGCACTTTCCATATTGCGTAGGTCGAACTCTCTGGTAAAGAGCGTGCATGTTGGGGCCCCACAATTTTTGTGAACCGTCGATTGTCGTTGACCTTCGATCTGATTTTGACGTGATACATGAAATGCAAGGAGTGCACGAGACAGTGAAATATTCAAGGAGATCAAGCTCATAAGAGATAGCATTTTCAGGAGTGCAGATGAAATTCAAGAAACGGGCATGTAGGAGGAGCAAAGGTCGAATCCTTCGAGCACTTAGAAAATCTTCTAAGTCAGAGTAAGTCAGAAACTGAGGAGTAGGAGCGACAGTGGCCATTGGATCACAACATCGAGGATTGACAGTCGTCTGATCTAAGAAAGGTGCATGAACCTTAGCACTTTTCACATGTAGGAGAAGAGAACTTACCAAAGTTTAGAAGTCCCGAAGTAGTTTGGGAGCGTCCATCGTCAAGGAGGATAGGTGTCATAAGATCCATAACTCCAAAATTTCATGGACCAGGAGGGGGGTGAAATAGCCAAAGTAATTCGAGGTTGTCCATCACAAGGAGGTGAATCTGGACCGCCAGATCTAGAGGGACACATGGAGACAGATAGTGGACTCCAGGGAAATCTGTGTGAGATTTTTCAGTTGAGATTTGAGACTCCTGAAGTCCGAAGAGCTAGAGAGTCGAAGTAAACCTCAGGTGTCAGATCACCCAAAGTAGGATCCTGACTGTTGATCACTAGGAGATACGTTTCAGCATATCAGGAGCTTCGGGAAATCTATTCGAGAGTTTTTCAATTGATATTTGAGACTCCCGAAGCACGAAGAGCCAGAGAAAATCTCAATCGTTAGATTGTCCGAAGTAGATCTTAGTCATCATATCGTCTGAATTAAATCTCAAGCATCGGATCATCTGATGTGAATATGGACTGTCTAATCGAGAAGGGACATGGCGTGAATCCGTGGACTCCGGATAAAGTCCTGAAGTAATTCATAGTCGTCAGATTAAGAAGGGATGTGGCATGAATTTGTGGACTCCAAATAAAGTCCCGAAGTAATTCATAGCCGTCATATTAAGAAGGGACGTGGCGTGAATCTATGCACTCTAGATAAAGTCCCGAAGTAATTCATAGCCATTAGATTAATAAGGGACGTGGTGTGAATCTGTGGACTCCGGATAAAGTCCCAAAGTAATTCATAACCATCAGATTAAGAAGGGATGTGGCATGGATCTGTGGACTCTAGGTAAAGTCCCAAAGTAATTCATAGTCATCAGATCTAGAGGAGACATGGCATAAATCTGTGAAATCCGAGTAAAGACCTAAATCAATCCTTTATCGTCAGATCCAGAGGACAGGTGGCACAAATCTGTGGATTTCGATTAAAGGCCCGAAGTAAGCCTCAATTGTCCAATTCGAGAGGACATGTGGCAGTAATCCACATATGTTGAGGGGGAGTGAACGTTGAAGACTGAGAAATCTGAAGTATGAAGATGTGAAGGGATCATAGTCGTTGATCTGAGAGGGACATGCGTCAGTGGATTATCAACTTCAAATAAAATCCATTAGGGAAAAATGAGATTTGAGATTTGAGATTTCTAAAGTCCGGAAATCTAAAGCGACGAGAGTCATCGATGTGAAGGTGGACATGAGGCGCTAGATCTAGAACTCCAGAAGAAAAGAGATGAGGAAAAGGTTCGAAGACCCAGAAAATAACTCGATCGTTGATCGAGGAAGGAGATGAAGGACCATTGATATGATTGAGGAGGCCAAAGTCCCGAAGTTGGAGTAGAATTGTCGATTGAGGAGGATGCGTGGCAGACGATCTGTCGTTTCGGAGAAATCTGTCCGAAAGAAATGAGAATTTGAGAACTGAAACTCCTGAAGGCTGGAATCGCAGAGGAAATCATTGGCTCACATCTGTAGTGATAGCTTTCAATAGATCTTCCACTCCGAAAGATTGACATATGAAAGAAAGGAAAGTTTGAGACTTGAGAATTCTGAAGTCCAGAATTTTGAAACAAATCACAGTCATTGATTTGAAAGAGGTCAGATCTGATCCACACCTTTGAAAAGGATAGATATGATCCATCTGTTCAGAGGAACCATCAAGATCGTTATATCGACGGTCCCATAACATTGTGGGCGTTAGTATCCAGATACTAAATATTCAAATTTTCCTTGTTGCGGGAATGAGGCTATTCCTGTAGCACCAAAAAGTGTTTTTCCAGAACACTGGTATTGCATATAATAGAAGTAGTGCTGAGATTTTAAGTCACCTCATTAGAGGAGAAGTACTGGAAGGGTGCAAATCCTTATTCAATACAACTTTGAAATAGTTCTATGATGCCTTGATCGAGACTTCACGATTATTTTAGCAAAAGTTCTTGGTCGGGAGCCAATCTCCAACACCTGTCATCAAACACAACATGGGTTAACCACAACATTACCCAAAACCAATCATCATGGGAGATCAAACATAGATTTCATGGGAGATCAAAAACACACAGGGCGCAACAACGTTAATATACAATCAAGCACCAGCATGCAAGTCATCAAGCACCAAGCTCATAGGGAAGCATAAAGTGCATTAAACTTCAATAAACAGTGTAGAATTTTTAGTTTATAAATAGATGAATTTTTTTTTTCATAACACAGGTGGAATATGAGGCATTGGGAAAATAAATAAAAGGGAAAAAACATAGATTTAAAGCCGTAACTCTTGGTGCTAAGAGGAAATTTCAAACAATATTCTTTCAGCTATCGATCAAAGGGTTGGCTGCCAGATACATTGTGCTAATGACAAGCTTACATGTGTTAAATGATTGTAATAGAGATAGAGGCGTCAGTTGTCAAGAAGAAGGGCAAATCGATGAGTATAATCACAAATAGACCACAACCAGGTTGTGAGGATGTTGCACAGGTGTCCATCAGTTAGCTTGTGCCACGAGGACAAGTATTCACAGTGCACCAAGAAGAATAGAGCTCTAGATTCCAGAATTGTATCTTCACCGAACACTCTAAACCTTCTCCAAATTGGGGGAAACCAATTTGTTAGCCTAGAAAACATGAAGGATCGATGGGCTTCCCTTTAATGGAACTGATGGAACGGTTATTCCGGGAGATATTGAAGTTTCAAATATATAGCATATTTCTTTCATTGTGCAACGTATCATGGATTAATGCCAACCAAGTCAAGTCAAAAGACAACGCACTAGAACCAGACCAAGCCACAACAAGGAGGAGTTATCCTAGTTGAGGAACAATTTGTCTTGCCAACAAAAATAGTTTCCTAAGCATATTGGGGCTTCCACAGTGAAAGATATTAGATATTATTTTCTTCACCCCTATGAACATCACCCAATGCAATGAGTGCTAAGTGGACTATTCAAATCATGAGAAATATTGCTCAGTTGTGACTAACACTCATGGATATGGGTCATAGATTAATGACTTACACTACGTAATTAATCTTGAAAATAATATCTAAAAATAGTTGCCATCGGTTCTCGAAGAATCAGTTTTTGCAAACAGAATTCATTGTCATGTGCTCTGATAATTGGCATTCATTATGAAGTTGAAAGATTTCTTCTGGTTGAAACCTGTCCACAATACCATCAACAACAACATGAAAGCCTAGTTGAGTCACTCAACACAAGGTTCCACATATAGTGAGCCACGAACAGGTGCCAAAGATCGTACAAGTGTCCTGTGGTGAAGACAGTTGTGTTTTTGGAGTATTTGATAGGTTGAAGGCATTGAACCATGATGTAGGACCACAAGGAAGAGCCATGAACAAAGAGATTGATGCTTGGCGAGTTTGTTGATGAATACACAGTTCGAGTTGTGGGTGTGTTTGTCATGCCACATCCAAATTCCCAGCAAATCCATAATAGTAGCAGCAAGAGGAGTTGGAGAATACTCTAGATAGAGTTCATGTTTTGTTCAGGTTTATTTAAATAAAAAATATGGAAACATTGATGTAAATAACACATTTGGGTCAATTTCCTTTCACATTGCAGTTTGAAGAAATCATGACAAATAGTGGGGAGATTATCGCTGCAAAGATCCATAGTATACAATGTGACTAAGTATGGAGAAGTCTATACAAGGGGAAAATGCCAAGGATGTTTCTTTACCCCATTATGAGCAATATTCATTATATTGGCCAAAAGGTGAGAGGATCGAATCTTAGAACTTTAATTGGAGATGACTAGCTGAGAAAGCATTCAGAAACAGAGTACCTACATTCTCTTTGTTTAAGATAGATTGGTTATGTCCCTATCAGATTAATAAGGAGGCAACCTAAGGGACTCACTCAAAACACTTGGGCACCTGCCTCATAATTCTAGTCTTTTAGACCTTACAGCAGACCTAACAAATGGAGGAGATCTTGGTCTTCTAGGAAGCTATTTTGGTTCTTCATTTTTACCAAATAATACAAAAAATTTCCTTTTGTCTCCAAACAAGTACAACTATACTTGCATATTCTTCTTCTACATTTGATTGGATTGGGCGTAATTAAGTTCATCTCAAGAGTCGAAATGTCTAATCATTGGGGACACTGGTTAATGGCCAAATGTACATGCTCTCTACAGAAATGATCAGTATGGGAGAAATCGTGTCAAAATTCATGTGATTTTTATGTTGTTGCAACTGTGAAGACTGTAGAATATGTCAAGTAAGGGACACAAAATGGCAATGATGTTTGGATTTTGAAATGAAGACCTTACAGAAGCCTGTGTCTCAACCAGACTAGGAGCAGCAACAAGATACACAACAATGCGAACATGAAATTCAACCATCATCACAAGCAGTTGCAGAACATGAATAAGAGAAATTGCACAAAGCACAAAGTGAAGCTCTTACGACAGAGTCAAGTTTTGGACCAATTCCAAGTCAAGCTCAATTGAGATATATTCATTCTATTTTAAGAGATTAGTTCCACAAATGGAGGCATGAGTCAAACATTGCTAGCAATTAAGCACACAATCTGTAGATAAAGGTTGAGAATACAAATGGTAGTAAAAGTGCAGATTTGAAGGGATATAACTGACAGACAAGTCCAAATTACCATGTGCAGAATCGGTGAATAAGGATCAGATCCAAATTTCAAGCACCAAAATCAACAGGTCATCCAATATTTTTAAGCAGTCAAAGGAAGATTTGTTAGCAACAAAGAAGGAGATTGGTCTACAATAGCTTCAGTATTTGACACCTATTTGTAACCATATTTAGATTTTGTTTAATGATTTCATAGCCTACAAAATAGAAACTAATCACTGTATTTAGAAATCCTAGATCCATCAATTTGGGATGGAAACTTATGATTGTACATCTATAAATTTTATAAGAAAAGAGGTACAAAGAGGGAAGGGACTCGTGAGGGTGAGGCCTGAGAAGGAATTTGATGAAATAGCATCCAATCTGTGTTATTAGAATCCCAAGGGAATTATATTTCTGTGATTACTTCTGACATTGGAGATCTATGACAATTGTTTTATCAGATTGTGATTTATCTTGTTTAAACATTGTTTTTCATCTTCCTTGTTTTACATTTTGTTTTTCATCTTACTTGAATGAATTACAGACATTGAGAATCAATGGTTGCCCATGGATAATAGATTCTCGAGTAGTAAAGATTTTGCTATGACTGCCTACTATTTGTGTGTTTTTTTTCAAGTATCATTTCATCCATTTGACAAAGAGAATCTCGATTTGATGGATGTTCTACTTTTTGTTTATTCCTTATTCTTCTACTCATTTTCATTTAAACTTCTTATTTGATATGCAATTCGATTTCCTTCGATCAACAGGGTGTTTACTTGACTCCATGCCCAATGGTGTTTTAACTGATCTGCATTTAGCCTGTTTCTCTTATTCTTTCTCTTTCCATCTACTTGATCCACCTTTCAAAACCCAAAACACATCCTTATTTATAAAAATCATTGCAATAACTAAGATGTGCTAGGCTTGACCCTATAGCAGTCTAGGGGTAACTTCTAGCACTAAAATCATTTGGTGTCGTTGTCGGGGACGAAGCAGCGAAGATATCTTGATTGGGAGAACGACAACGATCAGAATTACTTCTTTATGGTGAATAGGAAGAGGGCAGATACATGACTGCACATCTTTCACCATGGCAACTCCATTGTCCCGAGATTCATAGGCAACTCCATTGGTTGAAGATCCATGATGGCCATGGAAACTATTTTGGCTCCGAGGTATGCATTTTGTGATTTCACCAACATAGTTGGTTTTCCACATCCAGTGCCTACTGTTATAACCCTATAATTCATAGGATCATCTGTTGACTGGAAATTTTTCACTCTGGGTGTATAGGTTTGCAAATAATATTTCATCTCTGCAAATTATTTTCAAAGGAAGTAGTGCACCAAACCCTCAAAAAGTCATTAAGCCTAAGTTTTGCCTCATTTGCTTCATTCGCGCCTGGAGAATAAAAAACGCGCTTAGATAGACAGTCGATCTAGCAGTGCATAGATCAACGACTGACAGTGGAT
>JZKD02S1679160.1:206964-218399 GCA_000966675.3 Picea glauca
TCTTACCACCTCAGGGGGGGTCCGGAATACCACCTTCCCAAAAATAAAACCGCTTTTCCCTTTTTTGCCATTTTTTGCCTGTTTCACCATGTCTTCTTTCAAAACAGATTTTGGGAAAATGAAGATGGATTTTAAAAATCTGAGAGAGGTTTTTTCTCAGCACGGGCTGAAGAACAAAAACCTCTCTCAGTGTTTTTACCGGCACTATGAGAAGGGAGAATCGAAGCCATCTTCGAGGCCCTTTTTTCCAGATTTTCACTTTTCCATTACAATCTTAATTTTGCGGGAGCTGTTACGGCCAGCTGGAGGCGAATTCGGAAAAACAGAAGAAGGTTTTTGTCCATCAAATGCCCATATACAATAAACACCTTCATTTTTTTCCCAGGTGTTAGCATTGAAGAGAAAACCATGTCTGTTCAGACCCCTTTTTCGCAGAAAATCTGTTCGTCTTTCATGGCAGACAGTTCCAAATTTTGTGGGATTTGTGGCTATTTTTGGCCGAGGCGGTTAAAACCAACTCTCAAAACTTGTTGGGGGATCTCCCCTATTTATTCATAGATGATTTTTAATGTAAAGGTTGTTGATTTCACATCCAGACAGGCTGGGAGCACTGTAACTTCTATCAGAGATTTTCCAGAAATATAAAGAAACGTTTCACAGGATTCCTGTATGTTAGCTATTGGTGAAGTTTTTCCTCATCGTTGAATGTGTATCTTCCTTTGTTATCATTGTTTTGTCTGTCCGATCTTTTAAAAGGAGTTAAAGTGACAGGATTTATCAGTGCATAGCCTGTTTTCTGACTTTTAAAAAATCTAAATGTTTGTCTTCTGATGTTGTGGTGAAGAAATTCTTAAATGCTTCTTTACTGTGATTGATAATCTCACATTTTCTGCTAATCCATCACTTATTCCCAAAGAATCCAATAGTTGCATTATCTCTCCCTGTGAAAAGAATTCTTATAAACTGTTATCTGATCTCTATCTTTGTGAACAGACCCCATAGCCCAATGGTCTTCTTTTGCTGTCTCAACCAGAAAACCCCAAGAACATAACCCTATTCTGCATAGCTAGCCTAATATTCTTTTCAAACAAAGCTATATTAGACAGAGAGATCCCTCTCTGAGTCTTGGAGGGCTAGATCCAAGACTCGAAGTGGTTTTGATGTTGCCTCTGCAACTGCCTCTTCATCCTTGGGAAAATTACAGAGTGCTAACACCTACAATAGCTGAATGGGATGACTATCTTCTCAGATTTAGAGGAAGCAAGGGTGATCATCTCGGTGAGCATTTATTAAATTTTCATAAATGCATGCTTGAACATAATTTTGTTCATGAGGATGTCTTAATCAAGATGTTCAGATTTTTATTAGAAGAACATCCTCATGAATGGTGTCAATCCCTTCTTGCTGCTAGCATTCATTCTTTGAAGGAATTTCATACTGTCTTTCATCATTATTACAAAACCATTTATCCGGTTGATTTTCCTTTTGATAACTGTTGTAAAGAATTTGAATTCGACATCCAACATTCAATTAGTATTTCTTATGTTTGTAAGGATGTTGGTGATAGCCATATTGTAGACACATTTGTCCTTTATTCAAATGTTTCTAGTAGTTTTTACTATGATATAGAGGATGATTATGTTGAGGAAGGTGAAGATGTTTCATCATCTTACGAATCTTCTTCTAAATCTTTTTTACAACTTGAGGTTGCTCATCCTTCTATGCAAGACACAAATGTTTTTGGCTCACCTATCTATGATGAGTATTATGATTCTGAAGATGATGGTAATTTATATGAACAACATAACTCATCTTTTCTCTCTAAGGCTTTTGATCAATAGCTTTATCACAGCAGTCAAAATTTAGATTCACTCCTTGATAGTCATGGTTCAAGTGGAGGTCAAATTTTCACACCAACACATAATGAAAACTTCAGCAGTAAGCCACTTTATGACAACTATGCATCATAATTTGAGGAAGGCAACGATGGAAACTTGAAGCAGTTTTATGAACCATTTATTGAGCATTTTCCTTCACTAGTTGTAACAGATTCTTTTATGGAAGTCAACAAACCAATATCTGATATTAATGGTTCACCATCTTAAGAAGATATTAAGTAGGTTGGGATTGGGATTATTGAAGAGTTCAGTTCATTATCTCACGAACAAAAAACTGGTATCACTTACAGAGCATACATCAAACAAGAATCGAGTAGCAGTGAAATTAGCTTGTAGTCATGTTCATATTTGCAAATAGTTGAAGGTGGACACCATTATCAGAAAGAAGATATGCATAGACTTTTTGACCTTCAGCTAAAAAATCAGGAAGAGGTATTTATTTATGGCTTTTATGATCCTTTTGTCAATTATTTGGAATCTTCGAGCAATTCAAATGTCAAATTGTTCTTCTATCATCCTTCTGAATTGCATTTATGTATTCCATGGGTTCCTTCTTTCATTATTTCTAGATTGAGAGTTTCATCAGTGAGCAGATACTTGTATGGCTTCACTGGAAGCATGATTTTACCTGATCTAATGGAAGCAGTTGGATAGAGTAGGCAGTGTGTAAAATAATCTCGTCATATGAACAAGTATATTATTTTCAGTTTGTTAGTCTGTTGTAGTATGTTGTTACTTCAAAGTTTAAATAAGTTGTGGATTCTTAGCAACAGTTTGGATGACTCCATTAACCTAATGAATTAGGCACAACACGAAAGTTGTGGATGTCTACAATGTGGAAGATTTGCAGGGTCAGGTTGCAGAAATGAGTAGAAATGATAACGCACGCTCGTCTACAAGTTCTTGATGTCCCACAGGGAAAACATCATCCTTATAAGGAGCCAGTGTTAGTATCCAGATAATAATTATTCAATTTTTCCTTGTTGCAGGAATGAGGCTATTCCTGTAGCACCGAAAAGTGTTTTTCGAGAACACTGGTATTGCATATAATAGAAGTAGTGCTGAGCTTTTAAGTCACCTCATTAGAGGAGAGGTACCGGAAAGGTGAAAATCCTTATTCTATACATCTTTGAAACAATGCTATGATGCCTTGATCGAGACTTCACGATTATTTTAGCAAAATTTCTTGGCTGAGAGACAATCTCCAACACCTATCATCAAACACAACACGGTTTAACCACAACATTACCCAACACTAGTCATCATGGGAGATCAAACACACACATCATGGGATATCAAACACACATAGAGCACAACAATGCTAATATACAATCAAGCACCAACATGCAAGTCATCAAGCACCAAGCTCATAGGGAATCATAAAGTGCATTACACTTCAATCAACAGTGTAGAATGTTTAGTTTATAAATAGATTCAAAAATTTTTCCATAGCACAAGTGGAATATTAGGCATTAGGAAAATAAACAAAAGGAAAAAAACACAGATTTAAAGCCCTAACTCTTGGTGCTAAGAGGAAATTTCAAACAATATTTTTTCAGCTATCGATCAAAGGGTTGGCTGCCAGATACATTGCATTAACGACAAGATTACAGGTGTTAAATAATTGTAATATAGATGGAGGCGTTAGTTTTCAATAATAAAGGAAAATCAATGAGTATAATCACAAATAGACCATAGCCAGGTTGGGAGGATGTTGTGCAGGTGTCCATCAGTTAGCTCATGCCATGAGGACAAGTATTCAAAGTGTGCCAAGAAGAACAGAGCTCTAGATTCCAAAATCGTATCTTCACCGAACACTCTAAACCTTCTCCAAATTGGGGAAACGAATCTGTTATCCTAGTAAACATGAAGGATCGATGGGCTTCCCTTTAATGGAACTAATGGAACGGTTATTTCGGGAGAGATTGACGTTTCAAATATATAGTAGGTTTCTTTCATTGCACAAGGTATCATGGATTAATGCCAGTCAAGTCAAGTCAAGTCAAAAGACAGCGCACTAGCACCACACCAAGCCACGACAAGGAGGAGTTATCCTGGCTGAGGAAAAATTTATCTTGCCAACAAAAATCGTTGCCATCGGTTCTCAAAGAATTAGTTTTTGCAAATAGAATTCATTGTCATCTGCTCCGATAATTGTTATTCATCATGAAGGTGAAAGATTTCTTCCGGTTGAAACCTGCCCACAATACCATCAACAACAACGCGCAAGCCCAGTTGAGTCACTCAACATAAAGGCACCATAGATAGTGAGCCACGAATAGGTGCCAAAGATTGCGCAGGTGTCCTGTGGTGAGGATAGTTGTGTTTTTGGAGTATTTGATAGGTTGACGGCATCAAACCATGATGTATGACCATGAGGAAGAGCCACAAATAGAGGGACTGATGCTTGGTGAGTTTGTTGATGAATACACAGTTCAAGTTGTGGGTGTGTTCGTCATGCCACATCCAAACGACCAACAAATCCATAATAGTAGAAGCATGAGGAGTTGGATAATACTCTAGATAGAGGTCTTGTTTTGTTCAGGTTTATTTAAATAAAAATGATGGAAACATTGATGTAAATAACACATTTGGGTCAATTGCCTTTCACATTGCAGTTTGAAGAAATCATGAGCAAATAGTGGGGAGATTGTTGCTGCAAAGATCCACAGTATAAGTTGTGACTGAGTCTGGAGAAGTCTATACAAGGGTAAAATGCCAAGGATTTTCCTTTACCCCATTATGAACAATATTCATTATATTGGTCAGAAGGTGAGAGGCTCGGATCTTAGAACTTTAATTGGAGATGACTGGTTGAGAAAGCATTCAGAAACAGAGTACCTTTGTTCTCTTCTTTTAAGACAGATTGGTTATGTCCCTATCAAATTAATAAGGAGGCAACCTAAGGGACTCACTCAGATCACTTGGGAAGATGCCTCAGAATTTTAGTCTTTCATACCTTACAGTAGACCTAAAAAATGGAGGAGATCTTGGTCTTCTTGGAAGCTATTTTGGTTCTTCATTATTACCAGATAATACATAAATTTTCATGGAGTCTCCAAACAAGTACAACTATACTTGCAGATTCTTCTTCTGCATTTGATTGGATTGGGCGTAATTAAGTTCATCTGAACAAATGGAATGTATAATCATTGGGGACATCTATTAATGGACAAATGTACAAGCTCTCTACAGAAATGATCAATATGGGAGAAATCGTGTCAAAATTCATGTGATTTTCATGTTGTTGCAATTGTGAAGACTGTATAATATCTCAAGTAAGGGACAGAAAATGGAAATGATGTTTGGATTTTGAAGTGAATACCTTACAGAAGCCTTTGTCTCAACCAAACTAGGAGCAACAACAAGATACACAACAATGCGAACAGGAAATTCAACCATAATCACAAGCAGTTACAGAACATGAAGAAGAGCAATTGCACGTAGCACAAAGTGAAGCTCTATGACAAAGTCAAGTTCTAGACCAATTTCAAGTTAAGCTCAATTGAGATATATTCATTCTATTTTAAGAGATTAGTTCCACAAATGGAGGAATCAGTCAAACATTGTTGGCAATTAAGTACAAAATTTGTAGATAAAGGTTGAGAATACAAATGGAAGTAAAAGTGAAGATTTCAAGGGATATAACTGAAAGACAAGTCCAAATTACCATGTGCAGAATCAGTGAATAAGGATCAGATCCAAATTTGAAGCACCAAAATCAACAGGTCATCCAATATTTTTAAGCAATCAAAAGCAGATTTGTTAACAACAAAAAAGGAGATTGGTCTACAACAGCTTCAGTATTCGACACCTATTTGTAACCATATTTAGATTTGGTTTAATGATTTCATAGCTTGCAAAATAGAATCTAATCTCTGTATTTAGAAATCCTAGATCCATCAATTTGGGATGGAAACTTATGATTGTACATCTATAAATTTTAGGAAGAAAAGAGGTACAAAGAGGGGAGGGACCCGTGAGGGTGAGGCATGAGAAGGAATTTGATGAAATAACATCCAGTCTGTGTTATTAGAAGCCCGAGGGACTTATATTTATGTGATCACTTCTGACATTGGAGATCTATGACAATTGTTTTATCAAATTGTGATGTCTCTTCTTTAAACGTTGTTTTTCATCTTCCTTATTTTACACTCTATTTTTTGTCTTACTTGAATGAGTTGCAGACATTGAGAATCAATGGGTGCCCATGGATAATAGATTCTCAAGCGGTAAAGATTCTGTTGTGACTGCCTACTATTTGTGTATTTTGTTTCAAGTATTGTTTCATCCATTTGACAAAGAGAATCTCAGTTTGACGGATGTTCTACTTTTTGTTTATTCCTTATTCTTCTACTCATTTTCATATAAACTTATTATCTGATATGCAATTCGATTGCCTTTGATCAACAGGGTGCTTACTTGACTCTATGCCCAATAGTGTTTTAACTGATCTGCATTTAGCCTGTTTCTCTTTTTCTTTCTCTTTCCATCTACCTGATCCACCTTCTTTCAAAACTCAAAAAACATCTTTATTTATAAAAATCATTGCAATAACTAAGATGTGCTAGGCTTGACCCTATAGCATTCTAGGGGAAACTTCTAGCACTAATAGTGGGGATCGGAGATGCGAGAACTTTAAAAAGTTGAGGGTTGGCTGCAATCCAAACCATGGTTTCGAAGAAAGGACACATGGAGGCTCGAGGTGAATTGAGGGGAGAAAAGTATTTTGGTTTCAAATGATCCTTGTCCCCACCAACAATCATGTGGTTACGTAAGGCCATCGCCCAAGGTCATATCAAGGAAGGGGATTATTAGAAAAGGAGCTAGCGCCTAGACTCTGACCTGGGTACCTTTATACCTACACCAGGAAGTCGAAAGGGTCTATGTCTAATTATAGAACAAGACCATCAAGGTCTCAGAGAGTCGTTTGGCTCCAGAATCGTAGATTCTTTGACCAGGAGGTCAGACTGGTTCCCTGACCATCCAAACTAGAAACCATGGATGGAGAATATGTCCTTTAAGAAAAGCGAAAATTTTATGCCCCGTCGTGGGTGTGTTACAAATTGGTATCAGATCATGGTTACAACACTTGGCCTACTTGGGCTCATGTATGAGTCACGTAAGGAGGTATTGTTATCTGCATTTACTCATTGAGGAGAAGGACTGCAAATTGAACCTGTGATTTTGAGAATTCTTATTGAATTTCAGCAGAAGAATTTCTTTAGCCCTTTGTCAAAGTGATAACTACTCTTACCGGAGTAGGAATATGCTAATTAACATTTATAATAAGACTTGAATGTGGATAACTGAAGGTGGTAGGGTTCTGTGAAGAGTAGTTGAAGCCCGAAGGATGAATGACCTATTGTTCGTAACACTGCTTCTAAGCATGGGCAATTGGAACTTCAGACACTGATGAAGGTAGACTATATAATGGTTAATACCTTTGTGGGCTTAAACGAATCTGATAGGATCAAGTAGGATCCCTGGCAGTTATAGTTACTACTCTATATTCAAATCGAAGTATATAACTCCTCATGACCAAAGAAAAGTGAGATGGGTAAAACCCTATGGACGCTGAGGCAAGAAGGTTTTCTTACTAGACATTATCACATAAAGAGGAAAGTGACCTTGGTTGGTTATTTCCTTGAGAAAATGCAACATCAATACGAGATATGACTGTGAGATTAGTCTTGTAAGTGACTAAAATCTCAAACTAAAGGACAATAATGATGAAATTAAACTATCAAGTGAATGCATGAGGTAAAAAGGTGCAAGAGACAAACCTACTTATACATGAATGTGTATACATGATCATAAGGATGATTGGAAGATCCTTGGGAAAAGGATATAGAAGTTTGATATGTTGATGTGTGTGAATGACATGGAAAAAGTGAAAGCAATAAGCTAGCATGATGAATACTTATCTATGTTTAATTATGCTTGAGTACATGGATTTAATGCATTATGGAGCTTCCTAATATGAAGCCTGATAGTAATACCAGTTATATATGAATGATATTAAACATGCAAGTGATGCACATGTATGATGTAAGATAACAAAACCAGAATATGTATGGATACATAATTTGAGCACATGACAAAGATGCATGTTTATATTCCTTATGTAATATGTGGTAAACTATTGAAGCTAACTCAAGGCTGAGGCCATCACAAATAGTGATGGATATGAAATAAGGAAGTTTGATGCTAAAGGAGTTCCCTGTAGAGAAACTGTGTGAAGACTCTGTCAGGAAAACAAAGTCACAACCTTAATGACTACTGAGAATTAAGCAGTGAGCTACATATATATATATATATATATCCTGGATTACATTTTGAAAACATCACGTAATGAATAGAAGACTAATGAATGAATAAATGGGTATATTTGATTGAATAGGCTTGGTTGAAGCCATGTTAAGAAAAGGCAGTGAGGCCTTTAGAGATAACTCAGTTGGGCTAAAAATTCCTAGGTGGTGTATAAAGAATTGGAAGAAGGGGAGAGCCCCTAACTCCTTTCTTGCTATGTGGTATGTTTCCTTTGGAATGAGAAATATGGTACGCTAATGAAAGTAAAGAGGTTTTGACACCATAGTGATAAGGATTGTATTGCTGAAGATACATTCAAAATCTGTTTGTGTTGCACTTGTGAAAACATTTGAGGATAATGTGATGAAGTGCATAAATATATGCTAGGAAATTTTGAAGATGTTTTATGAATTTGAATGTTATGATACATGCATTTGGTTTAATATTACAACTAATGTAATTGTGACTATGATGATGCATGCTATGTATAGAAAGGAATTGGAGCTATTAAGGAAGACAGTTGCCAATGATGGGAAACCTCAAGCAGAGGATGACCAGGAGAAGATTGTGGTTGAATGATTGTTGATAGGGCTGTAAAAGTCCCCATAAATCACTGTTGATGAGGTAAAAATCAGAAAGAGGGTGCTAGCAGCCAAGAACTGGTATAAAGATATTTGTGCCTATGTGGCACAAGGTATGAAGGGATTTGGTAAGAACCCCTTCTGAAATATTTTATTGTCTTAGTGTTATGCATGAAATTTTGAAAGGTAGTTGTATGCCTTGGATACCCAAGTAAGGCATGATTCAAGAAGGAGAACCTGAATGATGGAGGTATGAACCTCCTGTAGTAAATGTTGTTGGTATCCCTTGGAAGAATTCATGAACTGATATGTCACAAATGCATTGGCCAATCAAGGAATTCATGTGAAACTTTTGAGCTCATGTGTACTAATTTGGGTTCATGATCGACCTAATAGGAGGCAATATGGTCCTGCTATAAGAATGAAAGAAAATGAATAATCCATGTGGTGAAGAGGTTGGTTAAATTCCAACTCACCATGGTGAAGAACCTGTCATAAAGTGTGACAAACATGAAATCAATGCAAGAGTGCATTGGGTATGAACGAGGCCATGAATATTGACACATTTGTTAAATCCTTTGAAATGTTGAATTACGTTTTGAAAGGTTGGGTATGTTTAAATGAGGCATAGGAAAGGAATGGGACTCCATTTTCATGTTTATATAGATGTGAAGAACTGTTAGTATGCATGGTTTTGAATATATATATATATATATATATATATATATATATATATATACATGCATGGAAACTAACAATTTGTTTGGTTGATTGAAGTTGAAAGTGCAGGAAGCAAAGGGGTCTTGGATATGGTAGCATTGTAAGCCCATAAGGAAGACCAATTCCCTATTGAGCCAAACCACTATGGGAAGGAAAGTCTCATAATTATGAATCCGGTTCCTATGAGAAACAAATATGAGAATAGAATGTGGAATTTGGAAATCTGCAGATGACAGATTTACAAGAAAATTTTTGAATTTAAAATTTATGATGTCTCATAAATTTCTATATACCTATTGTAGTGGCCATATGAATTTAAACATCCATTAATTCTACAAACAAAACAGTAAAATTAAATAATTCCTTGTAATTGAGCACATACGCATTTTAAATTTAACAACGAATATTAAAATTTTATAACAGAATAAAAACAAATACATAATTTTAAATACCTAGGTCTGATGCTAATCCCTCCATTTGTCTGCTTGTCCTGTTGACCTTTGTTGAATTGTGTAAACACTGCCCAAACCTTGTTCCACCCTTCCAACTAGGACAACTTCCTAGCTCCGGGATATCATATGGATATCCTGGCCCCCGTGCCCAAAACCTCCAGCAAACCGGTGCTTGTACTGATCCAATTGTTAGTTGTGGAGCCTGATTATCTTCCCGATTTAGAGGTCTTTTACTTTCAACTGTGTTTATACCCCATGAAGTATTTACACCCCAGAAGCATGTACACTCTTCCATGTGGGGGAGCACAGAGGGGGTGTAACCCCTCTGCGGGGTCCGAGGGGGCTTTCCCCCTGGCTGGGGGGTCTGGGGGTAAGCGGGCCCCCAGCGAGGGTTCGGGGGTGAAACCCCCGAAGCAAAAAATTGCCTTGTAAAAGTATATTGTAATTTCATTGTAAATCTAGACCGTTCATTATAAGGTCACAGATCTAATGATAGAGATTATGTTAGGGTTTTTGTTTTCCCTAGAAGGTAGCCCTCTTTTATGAGGGAAATGCGTTGCAGCTATGTAGGTTGGGCAAGTATTGTATTCTGAGAGAGGAGACCATGAGAGAAAGAAGAGGAAGTTACAACAAGTTTTGTTGTAGGTTGTATCCCTTCATTTTGCTGGATAATAATAAAGAAAGGACTTGGCAATTTCTTTGGTGGATGTAGCCCACACTGGGTGAACCACGTAAATCTGTGTCTCTCTTGTATTGTGTATCTTGTGTATTTTATTTCCACATTTGTTTTATTTTATTTCTCTGCGGTCCCATTTTTCTAACAATTGGTATCAGAGCGTAAGGTAACTTGCAGGAAAAGAGGGTTCCTGGTTCGAGTGGGAGCAATGTCGGAAGAAGGAAAGTTTAGGGTTGAGAAATTTAACGACCAAAACTACCAGTTATGGAAGATGAAGATGGAAGATTATTTATATCAGAAGGATCTATTCCTACCATTGAGCGGAGTAGCAAAGAAGACGGCGGCCATGAAGGACGAAGAATGGGAGATTCTTGACAGAAAGGCTCTAGGAACGATACAGCTGAGCCTAGCAGTGTCGGTGGCTTTCAATATCTCGAAAGAAAAGACAATGAAGGGTTTGATGGATGCGTTGGCCAAATTGTATGAAAAACGCTCGGCGTCCAATAAGGTATTTCTAATGAAGAGATTATTTAATATGAAGATGTCGAACGGTGGGTCTGTTGCAGATCATTTAAATGAATTTAATACGATTACCAATCAACTAAGTTCTGTAAAAGTGGACTTTGATGATGAGGTTAGGGCTCTTCTAATCTTATGCTCATTGCCATAAAGATCGAATGTCTTGGTCATGGTTGTAAGTAACTCTGTCTCTGGTTCAAATACTTTAAAATTTGATGTTGTTGTTGGTGTTATCCTTAGTGAGGAAATGCGACGGAAAAGCACAGGTGAGACATCA
>JZKD02S1679160.1:253068-280238 GCA_000966675.3 Picea glauca
TAAATTTTAAAGGAAAAAAAAAAAAATCAAATTCAAATGAAATTAAAGAAAAGAAGTTTATTAGCAAACGAAGATCTCAAAAATTTAAAGCAAATTTTTTTTTTACATTGTTATTCTTCTTGAAAATTTTTATAGACATCCTACTTTCTGATCCTCGAGATCACATGAAGTGCGGGAGGAGAGCATACTTATTCAAAACTGAAACTAACATGTTTTATTCCTTTGAACCTACCTATTCTACTGTAATTGAAAGTTAGAAATTAATTATGTGTAGTCAAAGATCCAATGTAACCATACGTGCAACAGTAATAAGAATATATTCACTATCAATTTTGCGAAATGAAATCTAGAACATACGAAAATAAGAACATTTAGTTGATGTAACTGTCAATTAACTAAAAAAAAAAAAAACTTTGATCTAACCTAATGCTCACTTGGAACCATTGTTCAATAAGGTTTTCGTAGGTGTGATTTCCCTCCTTCAGATCGTATTTAACTCCTCTTCGTCTTTCTCGATCTCCTGCTCTAATAGTTGTTCTCTGTCAGATGTGCAGTATTCTTGGAATGTTAATTCTTCATTTGCCTCTGGAGGAGTAATTAAGATTTCGGTTGCTGTCAAGATATCCTCTTCCAGAGAAGAGGAGATCTCGACTTTCACTAGGATCTGAGTGAGTTGTTCCAAGATTAAACTCATTGTTAAACCATCTTGTTAAAGAGATTCTTACAACACCCAAAATTGAAATCTAAATGAAAAACTTAAATAAAATAACTCTTGTTGAAACATAAAATAATTACTCTTCAAAATTGCGGAAATCAAACGCTCTTACTGAAATAGTAAATCACACTTGCAAAAATTAAACACTCTTGCATAAATTGAAATTCACACTTGCAGGAATTGAAATTCACACTTGCAAAAATCGAACAATCAAGGATTTGGAGAAAACTCACTATAGTGGCCGCATAGGTTCTTACCTCTCGTCTTACTATTTCTTCTCCCCCAATCTATGTAATTTAAAAGACAGCTTACCTACCTAGACCTCAATCCATTTAGCACTTCCCTGACAAAGATGCCAAAATGTTGGTGGTAAATATTGTCATTAAATAAATTCCCAATCATTTAATTTTCAACCCTAGGAGTTTGTAAACTTGTGAAGAACATGCATAGTATATGCATGATTGAAGCTAATTTAACCTAATCTAATGTTAAAGCTACAAATGAAATTGAATCATTAATCTAATGCAAAAAGTTGAAACTCACGACTTGGAATTGAATTGTTGAAACACACGATTGAAATGAAATTGCGTAAATGAAATTAACTTGGAAATGGAAAATTGCATCAAAGGGAAAACAACATGTGAAGAGAAACAAGATGACACATGTGAGCTCACACTAATAGTAAATCAATCTCAACTACATCATAATGATCAAATGAAAAAATAATGAAGTCATGAAACTAATCCAAGAAATGACTATGAACCAAATTACAAACTCCTATCATTGATTTCTAATCATTTTCCAACATAGATATAATCTCCTTCTAATCCCATAATGACTAATTACTTTCTCATCCTAATGACTACTCCCTCATGAAGAGAGAGCACTGTCTTTTATACATGAGAGATTTGAAAAGAAGATAAGCATCTCATAATTATAGATCCACTTTTCTCTCAACCAATTTCCCATAATTACAAAATATGATCCCTTCAAATACTCACACATATCTATCATACATCTAGGATAAGATATGTTGTCCATTCCCCATGATATTCTCCTTGAAATAGGCTTGAATTATTTCTTCAAATCTTGAAATGGTGGAGGAAGTATTTGAGAAGTACTTTTGAATTAATCCTTCACATATTCCTACACATTACAAAGCTCACACATTTTTGAGATATATATGAAAACATGTTGATTTTCTAATAGTTAATTACAAATTCTCTTTTAATACTAAAATGAATAAAGTGGAAAATAATAAGGTGAAACCCAAATGTATTTATCAAAATGGTATAATGGAATAATGTAATATGGATAAATGAGAGGAATAGTGAAAGGAAAATAAGATGAAAATGTGACATTTCTGAGGCTCAACAGATACCAAAAAATATGATCTCTGATCGAGACAGTAGGTTCCTGAGCACCTTTTGGTCCAAACTATGGTTAATGATGGACACCAAGTTGACCAAATCAACCACCTTCCACCCATAGACTGATGGACAAACACATGTAGTCAATAGGATGATTGTCCATATCCTACGAATGTATAATTCCAAACATCCACGCACATGGGATGAAAACCTTCCTTGTGTTCAACATAGCTACAAAATAGCCCTCCACATCTCTATTGGCCACAACCCTTTTCAAGTGTGCTTAAGGTTTCAACCATTGCCCCTCATTCACGTAGCTCTTCTCATTGCAGTCACACAGGAAGATTCCTCCCATGCTCAAACATAGACTTATCAGAAACACAAATTTGTTGATTACATCCCGCACATCCAAAAACAAGTTCATGATATTGTGCAGAAAGCTAATTCCAAGTACAAGCAATGCCATGATCAACATTGGGTACTGCACAAATTTCAGGTGGGAGATAAGTTCTAATTTCATTTGCAGAAAGAGAAACTCACAAGACCCCATCGAAAGTTGTGCCCACTCTGATACGAGTCTTACACCATCACCAAGATTATGGGTGAGAATTATTTTGAATTAAGTATTCCTCCTTTCCTTGGATTGCACCTGGTATTTAATGTGGAATTGATCTGACCATATTCTCCATCTCTCCTGGGCACATTGGATGCAGCCTAGCAATTGGCTCCTACAGAAATCAATCTTTCCTGCATCAAACAGGTGAAAAATTATTGAATAATGGATATCAATAAAAAATACACCCAAGAACAGACTATCAAACTCTATCGTGTCGTCAAAGAAGGGTAGTTTTTTCATTAAGAAAAGTGGCTCACTAGGAGCCAGGTTCAACAGAAGCTTCCTCATATGATGCAGGATCTTGATGCAATGGAGACCATTGCTTCCTAAGGGGGGAGGAATGATCTAGGTGGATATTTATAGCCACCCACTTATTCCACTGGCTCAAAGCCCAATTTCCATTTTGGTAGTTTTTTTCTATCTTTTTGGCTCCTAAACTTCTGAGGTCGTTTTGAGTCCCTAAACAACATTTTTTGGGCCCGCCATAGTCACACTTCAGACAGAGTCACAGTGTGATGAAAACATGTGTATTCCTCATATAAACCTTTCCAACAAACTATAGTGAGCCTAAAATGGATATCGTATGAAAAAGTTACGACCCCGGAAAGTTGGTATACCAACTTACACCATCAGGGCTCACATGACTTTTGGTGCTTCAACTGCCAGGGTTAGGTTTTTGGATGTTTATGCTTTTCTCATTTATGATTTACGTTAAAAAGGACTTTGGAGCCTCATTGTAATCATCTTCGTGCGAATGAGCATAGCCGACACATATATTCTTAGAGATAAGCTACCACCATTCTAGCTAGCTTGTGTGCTTTTGCATTTTACAATCTTTTATATTTCAGAGTTATTAATAGAATCTAAGATTTACTGTATTATTGTGTTCCTTGTAATATCTATGTATAATTATTTGTTATATATTTTCCTTCATATCGTTGTTGAAGGAAAATATCCCTGTGGACAGGTAAATCTCCTCTTGAGAGATAGACTCTTAACTTTTAAGATAGAAGATGCTTATCGTGGTCACTGACTTCCTTTTAGATCTAGATAAACTAATGTGTGAGTAGGAAGGAGAAGAGAAGTACCTTTTACCGGTGTTTGTCCCTGCATGATCCGAGTTGAGCTCCAATCTTTCTCTCCTCAACAAGCCCTGTAGACTAATGAAAGTACAACCACTTCCTATTCTACTGAGATTAGCTTAAAACATATCTATATACTTAGAGACAAGTTCATGTGAGATCAAGCACAAACTAGAAAGAAACAGGCCAAGCATATTATATTGATGAGAACAACAACAAAGAAAACTTACAACCGTAGATGCGAGTGTAGTACCTTCATCAAGTCCTCCTTGTCTAACCCTTTCTCACAAGACCCACGATTAGAATGACAATAGCTTCACTGATAATTCTCCTCCACTTCATTGTGTGTTTCCTATGAGATCATAGGTTTCATGCCTCCAAAATCATCTCTCCTTTCACCATGAGAGGGCCTGCTTATATAAGTTAGAGAAGCCCAACCATTTGAGATATCTTTAGGGTAAGTTGAGGATCTTTCTCCTTCAATTAGGGATCTTCCCTAAGATCATCGCTTGATTGAGGATTCGAATCCAACTACCTTCAAAGATTGAAGAGATCTTTCCCCCATTCTTCTCAACAAACCAACTGCTACCCAGAATAGATAACACTCCTCTAAAAGGGTTGTCAAAGCGTTATAATGCTCCCTAGTAAGGTATAGGGGGTGCCATCACTCCTAACAACATCAACCCTCCTTCAAAATGGCAGAGGGAGTTTTATAACACTCTTAGATAGTGTATAAGGGGGTGCTAGCACTCCTAACAGAGGGTTAGGGGAGCGCTCTCCTCTAAAAACTCAAATTTAGTGGTTCTTTCAAATGGAAAGAGGTACATAAATCTGTTGACCCATTTCTCTTCTTCGAAATCAAGTGTTTGATGTGTTTCGAGTGTCTTTCCGATGTCGTTATAGGTACAACATAGGAATTATGACAGTATGCTTTTCCTAACACTTGCGACACTTATAAGAAAAATGCAACATTTGCAACACTTGTAATGACGAAACTTGCAACACTATCTGACGCAGGCGCGCTCTACAGGGCATGTCCGCTCACAGGATCTTCTCTTTCCTCAGCCCGAAGAACACTAACCGGTTCTTCTATTTCCCTATCGGGAAATCTGCACCCACGAAATTCTCTCAAGGGATCTCCCTTTTTCTATCGGGAAATCGGACTTCACGCTATCATGAGGTCAATGGTCGAGCGTTGGTGTTTCGAATCCCCGAACCCCGATGCAAGTCAACGTTGACCCTTCCTCCGCCTATCGGGACTTCTCCTATCGCAATTTCGCCACTCGCGATATCAAACAACTGGATTTACCAAACCCTGAATCTCGATGTGCCGATACTCTGATGCACACGCGAGTTGACTATTCAACGGTCCCATCACCTCGTCGGGATTTCGGACTTTGCGGTATCATGAATCCTAATGCCAAATGTTTTGGGACTTTACTTTCTCCGAACTCCAATAAAACGTGCCACCTGTCCTCCACTAATTCTGCTGTGGCCCCACACTATTCTCGTACCTGTCGAGACTCAGATCAACGGCTTTGCCCCTCCTGAGCTTTATACCTCCAGAGAAAATGACATTGTATCTCCCTTGCTCCTCCTGGATATTGAACAGCTCTCAGGACTTTGCGACCTCCCCTCAAGGAAATTCGACCGTCCGTTCTTCCTCGATGACTCTTGCAAATGGCTGAGTGTTCCTCTTGTGGAACTCGTTCCCCCTGCGTGAAAACCTACGACGCTTCTAGTGAATTTTAAGTCGCAGCTTCTCTGCACTGTCCTTCAACGAATTTGAAGGCCTATCCTTCCTGAGATTTTCCTCGGCTTCCAAGCCCTTCGGAAAACTCTTGCACGCACTCCTTGCGACAAACCTTCAACCACGTCTAAGTGTTGAAGTCCTTCGACTTTGCGCACACCTGCAGCAACAGTCCTTCGATTCTCGCTCAGGTTCACAACCCTGAACTTCACTTGGCCTGCGCACTCCTTGCATAGCTACTGGGCCCAACTGCAACTTTTGAGTGAATGAGAACAAAGGTTACCTCTATCTGAACCCTCTATCAACGCACTCCTTGCGGACACTTCAACTGCACTCCTTGCAGGAATTCTCTGGCTCAAATAGAGAAACAATTGAAACTCATTCCTTCTTCCCTTCAGAGTTCAATTCAACCATGAAATCATATACACAACATATAAAAGCAAATGTATAACTGGAAGCAAATATCAATTGAGCATAACATCAATACACAGAGAATCAGACACAAAACTATGAATTTGAATCAAAGCTTTCTTCTATTAATTCAAATGTCTGTACATGGGTGTCTGTACACATCTCTCTGCGTTCTCTTCTTCCTCAATGCTCAATCTAATGATACAATGCACAATGAGGGTGTCTATATCTCATTTCCCTCTTGCACTCTAGAAACTGTCTATTCTAGAATTTAAAATTCTACCTACTTGCATTAACTACTTTAAATGCCTTCTATCTACTAAGGACGAGAGAAATCTGCTGAAGGTCCATTTACAATATACAAGTGCGCTTCATCTTAATGGCTCATTTAAGATCGTGCAACAACTTCCAAGACAATTCAAAATTTTTTGATGTCGCTTGTCTAGCTGTCTCTTGCCTTCTGCACTCGCTCGCTTGACGTGGGAGATGCTCCTGCATCATATTCCCTCACTTGAAAACTTTCATGGGCTCCTGTCCATGAGCTCCTGCACAGTCTATCCATGCTTCTGTATTTCTGCTTCAATCTCCCAGCTGGCATCTTCAATTGGATGGTTTTTCCACTTGACCAGATACTCAAAGTACTCTTTTCTCCTGGTCTTCTTGCAAGTTCTTCTATCTAGTATTCACTCCATCTGTGGCTTCTCTACAACTGGCATCTGTTTTCATCCACTGAATCACTGGTTGCTCATCTCTAGTCTCTGTTTCCTCAACTTTATATGGGTATAAATCTGAGACATTGAATATCGGAGAAATTTCGATCCCATCGGGTAATTCAATCTCATAAGCATTGTCCCCAAATTTCTTCAAGACCTTGCATGGTCCGATTTTCTTCATCTTCAACTTGTTATATGTTCCTCTCGGGAACCTTTCTTTTTCAAATGTGCCAGAACAAGATCACCAACCTAAAATTGAAGTTGTCTTCTGTGTTGATCGACTCTGCGCTTATACTCCTGACTTGAGTTCTGCAACCACTCCTTCACCTTGCTGTGAAGTTCCCTCATCGCCTCTGCGAAATCTTCTGCACTAGCACTCCTAGTCATAGTCTGTTCTAAATCCCTCAGTTCAGAAATTCCTCTCAGCTGTATGCCATAAACAATCTGGAATGGACTCTACCTTGTGCTCCTATTAACAGAGTCATTATAAGCAAACTTTTCCTGTGGTAATATGTTGTCCCACTGGCTGTGGTGTTCTGTCACCAAGCTCGTCAGCAAGTCTCCCAAACTTCTATTTACCACCTCTGTCTATCCGTCTATTTGAGGATGATAAGCCGAACTAAATGCCAAATTAGTTCCTAGCTTCTTGCATAAGGTCCTCCAGAAATTCCTTATGAATTTTGTATCTCAATCCGAAACAATACTTTTCGGCAGCCCATGAAGTTGAATGACTTCTTTGAAAAAGAAAATTCGCGATGTGAGTCGCGTCACTAGTCTTCTGACATGGAATGAAGTGTGCCATTTTAGAAAACCTATCTACCACCACAAATATTGAATCAACACCTCTTTGTGTCCTTGGCAACCCCAATATGAAATCCATGCTAATTTCATCCCAGAACCTCTCTGGTATGGGCAATGGTTGATAAAATCCCACATTCTGCTTTCTCCCCTTCGAATGCTAGCAAATTATGCATCTGTCTATGAATCTCTTGACCTCTTCTTGCATCCCTGGCCAAAATTATGATTCACTCAACTTTGTGAATGTTTTTTCATGACCAAAGTGTCTGGCCAATCCTCCACTGTGTTTCTCCTTCAGCAGATTCTCCCTCATGGAGCAATTTGGAATACACGGCTGATTGCCCTTAAACAACAGTCCTTCCTAGATCATATATTCTATCCATGGGCTTCTATCTCTAAGAAATGGATTCTCAGCCACTTCATACGCCTCCTTAAAATCTGTATCATCTGCGTACATGCCCCTGAGATCACCAAAACCCAATGTTTTGACTTTGAACTCCTGCAACAACAAACACTTCCTGCTCAAAGCATCAACAACTTTGTTAGCAATACCAGAAATATGTTTTATTACAAATGTGAAATTCTGCATATACTCAACCCATTTGGCATGTTTCTTATTCAACTTCTCCTGTTGAGTCACAAACTGCAGTGCATGATTGTCACTGTACAAAACAAATTCCTTCAGGATCAAGTAATGCCTCCATTTTTTCAGCGCCTGTATGATAGCATAAAATTCTTTATCATAATTGGAATATTTCAATTTCTCTTCATTCAGCTTCTCGCTGAAGTACGCTATCATCCTGTCTTCTTGACTTAAGACTGCCCTGATTGCAAATCCACTTGCATCGCATTTCACCTGAAATGTTTTCTGGAAATCCAGCAACACCAAAATTGGTTGTTCCATAATCTTCTGCTTCAACAGATTGAAGCTCTTCTCAGCCTCTTCAATCCAGTGAAAATATTTTTCTTTTCTTCACTGTATCCATCATCGCTGTGCTAATTCCACTGGAATTCCTGATGAACATCCGGTAGAAACTAGCTAACTCGTGAAAACTTCTCACCTCGAATATGTTCCTCGGTGATGGCCAATTCTTGATCACTTCTACCTTATCTGGATCCATCCTCAACTCATTTGCTGAAATAACAAACCCCAAGTAAATGAGTTCTGTCTTCATGAATGAGGACTTCTTCATGTTTATCAGTAGCTTCTCCTGCTACAATTTTTTCATCACTATAGCCAAATGCTTCAGGTGCTCCGTTGTTGTCTTACTGAAAAACAATATGTCATCTAAGTACACAATGACAAATTTCCCGATGAAATCCTTCAGGACTTTGTTCATCAACCTCATAAAGGTACTTGGCACATTTTTTAAGCCAAACAAAATAACAATCCATTCATACAACCCTTCATTTTTCTTGAATGTTGTCTTCCATTCATCACCCTCTCTCATGCGAATCTGATGATAACCGCTTTTCAAATCAATCTTTGAAAAGAATTTTTCTCCGCTCAAGCAGTCCATCAGATCATCCATCCTCGGCAATGGAAACCTGTACCTGATGGTTATTTTATTAATCGCCCTTGATTCGGTACACATCCTCCAGCCTCCGTCTTTCTTCGGACTGAGTACTGTTGGAACAACACATGGACTCAAGATTTCCCTGACTAACCCTTTGTCCAACAAATCTTGGACTTGCTTCCTAACCTCTTCATTTTCCTACGGTGTCAATCTGTACACGGCTTTGTTTGGAAAACTGGATCCTAGTATGAGATCAATATGATGACTCACACTCCTGATCGGTGGCAACGAATGAGGTAGTTCATCCACTATAATGTCAGCGAACTCTTCCAGCAGTTCCTGAACTTCCTCTGGTAAATCATCCACTCTTGTGCTAGTCAGAACAATTCTCAGCTTCCTGACCACAAAGAATTATGGATCTTCCTTCTTCTTAACCTCTGTAAGAAGTTCCTTCCCACTCATGAGAAGTACTGTGTTGTTTACTTCCAGATTCACCTCCTTATCCTTTACTGGAAGCAACATGTGTGTCCTCCCATTCTTCTCTAGGGTGTATGTGTTCATTCTCCCATCATGAATCACATTCCTATCATATTTCCATGGTCTACCCAACAATAGATGAAAAACATCCATGGGAATAACATTACATATGATCTTATCATTATATCCACTTATCTTGAATTCAACCAAGCATTGTTTAGTGACAGTTACCAGGTGTCCTTTTTGTAGCCACAAAACTCTATATGGGCTTGGATGATCAGTCGTCTCTAGCTACAGCTTCTCTACCATCTTTGTAGATACAATATTGTCCCTGCTACCACTGTCTACAATGACCTTGCATACCCTGTCCTTGGTCTTGCAATCTGTTCTGAAAAGTCTGGTCCTTTGGACTGAACTTTCCACCTCTTTCTCAGGTGTCAAAAGGACTTTTCGCATCATGAGCGATCTTCCGCCTTCAGCGTCTTCTTCCTCAACATCTCGCCTATGTGCCTTGGTGATGTGAGCTTCCCCAATGTCCTTATTTTTCTCTAGACACTCATAAGACTTGTGCCCATTATTTCCACATATGAAGCATGTGATCACTCCACCTCTTCCTCTTCCTCTACCTCTAGTATGAGGAAAAGTGTTTGCATCAGCATAATCTCCTCTCTGCTCATTATGTTGCCCTCTCTGTTCAACAAATGGCCCGCTCTGCGAGGTTCCACCTCTCTCTGTCCAAGCTTGAGGTTTCTTCCATTCCTCCTTGGGATTCTAGTATTTATCCTGGGCAACTGACTTACTTCTGGGCTGACTTCTGCCTCGACCCCTTTGACTTTGCTTTCAGCTTAGTTTCTCCTCAGCTTTCAGAGCCATCTAATAAGCATCTTCCACCGTTCAAATGGTTACCATGCTCATCTCATCTTGGATATCATATCTTAGGCCATTCATGTGTCTGGAAACTTTCTCATCATCGCTTTCCCGATGACCTACCCTGATGTTCAGTTTATAGAATTCCTCAATATATTCCTTCACTGTCATCAGCTTTTGTCTCAGGTTTTGCATTCTCCTGAACAGAGTAATTTGATAGTCCCTGGGGATGAATTTTGCCTTCAGCTTTGCGATCATTCGATCCCAACTCTTCATCTTCTGCTTGCCCTTGCAGCGTCTATCAGCTTGTAGCTCATCCCACCATAATGATACTTGTCCTTTCAAGCGTGTGACAACATGCTTGACTTTCTTGTCTTCTTCGAAATCTTCATAGTCGAAGTATGTGTCGAGAGCTCTAATCCAGTCTAGAAGATCCTCTGCATCCAAGTTCCCCTCGTAAACTAGAATGTCCATCTTTTCTCTTGCACCCATCCTGACAATAGCTTTGATAAAATGCTCATTTGATGCATCTTCGGCTGCAACTTCCTCCTCTCGTTCAGCCTCAGCTTCGCTTTCGGAATCACTTAGATCCCCTGCACTGGTTGTGCATCTTTGCGTTGTCTCCATGTCTTCAAGTCTAGCTCAAATATCACGCATCTCTCTCTCCATGACTAGATCTATCATTTGTCTGCCCCTTCTCCTCGGCATTTCCCTATCCTCTGGATCGGGTGTCTGCGCATCCCTTGTCCTGGGTGGCATGGTGAATTCTCTTCTTCTCTGCTACAGAAAGAAAAAAACCTTTATGTGCTCTGATACCTAACTGACGCAGGCGCACTCCACAGGGCACGTCCACTCACAGGATCTTCTCTTTACTCAACCCGAAGAACACTAACCGGTTCATCTATTTCCCTATCGGTAAATCTGTACCCACAAAATTCTCTCACGAGATCTCCCTTTTTCTATCGGGAAATCAGACTTCGCGCTATTGCGAGGTCAATGGTCGAGCGTTGGTGTTTCGAATCCCCGAACCCCGATGCAATTCAACGTTGACCCTTCCTCTGCCTATCGGGACTTCTCCTATCATGATTTCACCACTCGCGATATCAAACAACTGGATTTACCGAACTTCGAAGCCCGATGTGCCGATACTCAGATGCACACACAGGTTGACTATTCAACAGTCCCGTCACCTCGTTAGGATTTCGGACTTCGCGGAATCATGAATCCTAATGTCAAATGTTTCGAGACTTTAATTTTCTCGAACTTCGATAAATTGTACCACCTGTCCTCCACTAATTCTGCTGTGGCCCCACTCTATTATCGTACCTGTCGGGACTCAGATCAATGGCTCTACCCCTCCTGAGCTTTATACCTCCAAAGAAAATGACGCCATATCTCCCTTGCACCTCCTGGAGATCGAACAACTCTTGGGACTTCACGAACTCCCCTCAAGGAAATTTGACTGTCTGTTCTTCCTCGATGACTCTTGCAAATGGCTGAGTGTTCCTCTTGTGGAACTCGTTCCCCCTGCATGCAAACCTATGACGCTTCTAGTGAATTTTAAGTCGCAACTTCTCTACGTTGTCCTTCAACGAATTTGAAGGCCTATCCTTCCTGAGCTTTTCCTCGGCTTCCAAGCCCTTCGGAAAAATATTGCACGCACTCCTTGCAACAAACCTTCAACCACGTCTAAGTGTTGAAGTCATTTGACTCTGCGCACACCTGCAACAATAGTCCTTCGATTCTGGCTCAGGTTTGCAACCCTGAACTTCACTTGGCCTGAGCACTCCTTGCACGGCTCCTGGGCCCAACTACAACTTTTGGGTGAATAGAACAAAGGTTACCTCTATCTGAACCCTCTGTCAACGCACTCCTTGCGGACACTTCAACTGCACTCCTTGCAGGAATTCTTTGGCTCAAATAGAGAAACAATTGAAACTCATTCCTTCTTCCCTTCAGAATTCAATTCAACCATGAAATCATATACACAGCATATAAAAGAAAATGTATAACTGGAAGAAAATATCAATTGAGCATAACATCAATACATAGAGAATCAGACACAAAACTATGAATTTGAATCAAAGCTTTCTTCTATTAATTCAAATGTTTGTACATGGGTGTCTGTAGACAGCTCTCTACTTGCTCTTCTTCCTCAATGCTCAATCTAATGATACAATGCACAATGAGGGTGTCTATATCCCATTTCCCTCTTGCACTCTAGAAACTATCTATTCTAGAATTTAAAATTCTACCTACTTGCATTAACTACTGTAAATGCCTTCTATCTACTAAGGACGAGAGCAATCTGCTCAAGGTCCATTTACAATATACAAGTGCGCTTCATCTTAATGGCTCATTTAAGATCGTGCAACAACTTCCAAGACAATTCAAAATTTTGTGCTGGCACTTGTACAACTGTCTCTTGCCTTCCACACTGGCTCGCTTGATGTGGGAGATGCTCCTGCATCACTATCAAAGTGAGTAATTTCGATGTGTAACAGATTTCCCCCCAAAGTATGAAGTTAGAAGATGAGAACTGATAACTGAAATGCTTTGTAGACTTTCAAGCAAGGGTATAAACGCAGAGAACCAGACAGAAGCTACACACAAACATCCAAGAAATGCTATGACATGTTTCAAACCCCAAGGCAGGCATACCTATGCTTGGGTGATAAAGAATTGCAAGATATGGCCACCATAAAATACACTGCAGATCCATAATTGTATTGATAAAAGGTATAGCCACCGAGGATATAGTGTGGATCTATACTCTTATGACCTGAATTGATCGTAGCCATGAAGAATACATAATGGATCTACGAGATGATAAGACATAGCCATGACCAATACAAAGTGGATCTATGTAACAATATATGTTTCATTGTTCAAAAGAAACTCCTGCGCAATCTGAGCAAAGTACATATCAGAGTGACCACTCAACCCAGGGTCTTCTTACCGATCCTGATGTAGTACGAATCTAACCATGTGAATAGATGTCTTGATGTTGAACATGGTAGAAACCACTTGATTACCGGTCAATGATGTAAACCGTTAACAAGCGCGAGGGAAATCATCATTAATGTCAATGATTCCCAAGGTACCCTAGTACATTCCAACGAATGTGAATGGATGAGCTGAAGTCGAACATCCGTGGAATCATCCGATCAGAGGTCAATGATGTAAACCCACTGTCGAATTTAAGGAGGCCTACCATTGAGGCATGCAGGTTCCAAAGTACTAATTGGTTTCTAAGTCTAGTTCCTGGATAATGTGTTGAAGTCGACATGAATAGACTCATCGAAGGAGGGACTTGATGTATCCCCCATCAACGACATGAAACAGACAAAGAGATGTAATTGGTAGATCAAATGAACATGGACTGACATAGGTATTGAGACAAGATATTTGTGATGGCTGACTCTCGAGGTAGATACTTCCCTTGAACACTGAGGCATGACAACAGAAACATGACATGGACCAAAACTTGATGATGCAGTGGATGCTATGACTTACGTCGGGTGACCCAAAGGAGTAAAAGAAACTCAAAGGATTGGCTCAGTGAAGAGGTTTAGCGGATTAAAATGCGTGCAAAGACAAGGTGTCGTGTTCAAGGGAAAATCTAAGAGTTACTTGGTAATGTTCTCAAAAATTGCTTGGCTTGCTTCTTTCAATTTTTCCCCCATCCAGATAGATGAGTACCTCTTTTTGATTTAACGAGCTCGAGGAGGGTAACACATGCTCGATATAACTTACCTTCGGTAAGTTCCTCTTCCTTTTTTAAATGAACTGGAAGAATTAAGGGTTCAGTCCCATATGGGCCTGTCGATGTTTTTTTTAACGAGTCCAAAGACAGGAAACTCGAAGTTTTTTCATGATTATAGTGATCCGTCATGATTTTTCAAATGACTTATGGTTTAGTTTTTATTTACATGCATTATTTGACCATTGGGAAACTTAACGAAAGAACGAGAAAGAAAATGAATTATACATCCATTAACATATTTGCAGATCTGAAATACAATGAAAAACAACAAACTATAATGCACAGGTTGATAGCGGAGTTCGGCACAACTTTGCCTACGTCTCCGGGCCTTTTCTCTGTGGGGGAGGCTTCTTTATTTATTTTCGAAAGCTCAATGGTACATCATTACAATGCCGAATGGCTTCCAGACTGATCTGGTCATGTTCRCCCAGATCTCTAGAATCTTKCACAAAAGACGGCACRCGAAACGGATGTYCRGAGCTCTCAGAAAYSGTCCGACARCATCTCCTCCTCAACGGYYTCCCTGCCTCARWCTGGCTTTRACTTGGCTTTGCCTCAGCATCTCTGCTCTGAAATTGCTCTCCAAAASCTRTCCCCTTGGCCTCAAAATGGCCTTGGTTAAATAGTGGGGAAGTTGGTTATCCATCTCCAACTTCCTCCATGAATTTAGGCTCTAAAAATGCCCAATAACTCCCAAAAATGAGTTAATTACATTAAAAATGAGTTTAATTAGCAATAAAACTCAAAAAGTGGTTAAAAACCCACTTTTAAACCATAAATTGGTTAAATTAAGGCTTAAGCCCCCTCTCCTGGGTGCGCGCTTCTTTAGCAGGGTCATATCGAGTCCATATGGCCAAGCGCTTAGCCCAAAGGGCTAAGCGCTGGCCCCTCTCCTCCTTTATGCGCATAATACCATACAATATATTTAATATTGTGGGTTTTACAACATAAGAATTAATGTGGCACATTGGTAAAGGACTATTGTGAAGGCACTTAGGCTTAGTGGTTGGTCATGGGTTCAAAACCCATGGACCCCAAAACTTTTGAAACTTGCCACTTTGCCCATGACTGGGTGCCACGTGGCTACCCATGACTGGGCCACGTGGCACTTTCCCATTCGACGGACAAATGTCACTTGTCAACCATTGACTGGTCTAGTTGCCTGCCACATGTCTGCCCTACCCAATCACCATTAGCCAGAGAGTGCCATGTCATCTACTGCACAGTCAACATGTTGATGTCAGCGTTGACTTTTTGACCAGTTGACCTTTGACTTTTTACCTGTTTGGGCTTCCGATCAGAACACAATAACTTTCGCATACGGAGCCCATTTGACAAAGTAAATATACCACTGGAATCGGGAAGACGAGACGGACACAATGGTGTTGGTTTTGTCAGATTCTGAGCACTTTCATTTTTGAGCATTTTTCAAGCCCTGATAGGCTTCTGAATTCGATTTCGGATCATATAGAGTCTGGAAAAACACTTAAAAGAGAACTCTCTCAGTTTCTTTTTTATAAAGTAGTCTGATGAGACCGAAAAAGAGATAAACTATCGCTCAACAGATGTTTTTTTCAAATACTTTAACGATCTTGAAAAGAACAAGGTCGCTCGACAATCTTTTCATGTTTAGAGAGTCTGAAAAGAACTTAAAGATGACTCCAATGTTGTCCTTTTTCATAATGTTAGTCTCGTGAGGCCGAAAGAGAGATAAATTATCACTTGAAAGATTCCCTTTCAAACCTTTTAACGAGTGGGAAAGGAAGCAATATCACTCGACGATCTTTTCATGTTTAGAGAGTCTGAAAAGAGCTTAAAGAAGACTCTAGGGTGTTCCTTTTTCATGTATCCATACAGGTCCGAAAAAGAGATAAAATTTTACCTGGACGAATTCTCATGTATTTATGAGCATGAGAAAGAACAAAGACTAAGCTCGGTATGCCCCCAGCTTGAAAGCTAGTGGCTTATCTCCAGAAAGATCATCAAAGGCTGGAGACATGCCCTCCAAGCTTCAATTCATTCACTGGCTCTAAGGTCGTCACCAATTTCTCTAGTAGATGAGAAAAAGGAGAAGGGTGGATGAAAATAAGGTTCAAGAGAGATGATTGTTTCATTTTTTAATGAGCTTGACACAGGAAAAGACTATGCTCAGGACCTCTGTTTTATTTTTTAACGAGCTTGCCACAGAGAAGAGAAACTATGCTCATGGTTTCTTCCTAATCATGGCTTCCGAGAGGATAACGCTCTGGAAGGATACCATGTCAAGGGACAAAACTCAGTCATGGATTCCAAGAGATCTTCGTTGGATGGAAGATAATCACTTGGGAATGAATACATGTTGAGGGTCATGATAGGAGTAAGGAGATCAGGCTCCAATAACCCTACTGAAGAAATCACCATGTCTACTACTGGATCCAAATCATCGAAAGTTGAAAGCATGGGAGACAATAGAAAATCGACATCAGGATGGGAGATAGATTGTATATCTACCCGAATTTCTTCATGAGGGGGAAGAAAAGAGGATCGGTGATGGTTATTATCCCAAGGTAACTTGTCAATGCGAAGCATCTCCAAAATAGATTCATTTGAAGGAAAAGTTGGGGAAATGTAGTCAATCGTAGATGACAAGGAACTCAACCGTGATTGCATCAAGGAAACATCAGGCGCCAATAGATGTTGGTCATCTGACGAGGGAGAAGCAGATTGGATAGAAACGTATGACATTTCGACTGGACTAAGTGGCACGGTGTCACCTAGTGCATTGAATTCCAACGGACAAGGTACAATCCAAGATTCAGATGATTCCAAAGATTGATAAGCTGCAGTCGAAATCATATCGACGGTGGCAATATGATGTGTAGTTGGTGGAAGTGGTGTAGGGAAGATACGCACGAGGCTAGAATCTTTCAGTAAGCCAAAACCAACTCTTTCATACATGATCTTGTGGTCTCCCAAGAAAGGAATATTGTTGGTAGCGGGAACGCGAGCATCGGTCATGCAGAAATCCAACTGATCAACAGTGATAATTTTTGCCTAATGAGGAAATTGGACACATTGAAAAACTGATGAGGCAACGAAAATGATAGCATAAAACCAACTTCTTCCAAGTAACAAGTTGTAATCGAGGGGAGCATCGACCACCTCGACATCAACAATAACAGTTTTTCCACCCAATTGGATGGGCAGGGACTGTAAAATCCCATGGGGATGAAAACCTCGCCTGTCGAAGGTGCGTAACATCGTTGGGGATTTTTTGAGTGCTGGTGATTTTAAACCTTTCCAACACACCAAATACATGACACAAGTCAAGGCTCCCTCATCCAGAATAGTTCAGTGGATTTGTTGATTGTGAACAACAACATCAACTTGGAAAGCAAGTTGGTGGGAGAGTCGAGACGCATAATTGTCTAGGTTAAACATGATCTAATTGGATGACTCAGGATCAATAGCACCAAGAGCGGTCAAGAGCATTCTACGTTGATTGGGGCAATGTTGTAGAACTTCTAACGCAGACATAGCACATGGTGCTTGAGCCAAATCTTCAACAATGTTGTACTTCTAGGTGGCATGTGAACTAGGATTAAAGGTAGTGTTACATATAGTGCTCTTAGGAGGGCGTAAGATAGAATCAAACATGGATTTCTCAATCTGAAGTGGTCCAGATAGAGGATTAACCGATGGAAGACTAACGGAAGATGATGATGGATCTGGTAAAGTACCGGTACCGTTACTGTCTTTTCCTTTGTCAAGGTTACCTGGTGTGTTGTATACCTTAGATCGAGTGGTCAAATTAATCCCATTGAACATATAAATATGTGCACTCGACGAGGCCTCATCATTAGGATCGCTAGAACTGCCCCCAGGAGAGGGGGTTTGAGCAACGATGGATTACTGCTGTGGAAAAGGCTGAGTAAGCACAGCGGGTTGTGACTTTCCTTGGAATATTTTGGCCACTTCATTGCGAAGTGGACAATATCGAGTGTAGTGATCGTCACCACAAATGATACACAGGAATTTCAGTTTCTGTTGTGATTGCTTTTCGGTAGCAGGTGGTTGAGCTTGATTTTTTGTTTGTTCATTGTTATTTTTTGATTTATTCTTTGTCTTCTTCTTACCTCCAGATTGTTGTGAAGGGGAAGATTGAACTGCATTCACCTCAGAGATTTGAGTTTAGGGGGAGCTAGAGGAGGGTGTAGTTGATTTGGAAAAAGATTGAGTTTTGACGGAACCAATAACACCATCTGCATGAGATGAGGATGATGGTTTAGATGGATCGGTATTAGCTCGAGCAGCATTTGGAAGCAAATCTTACAAAGTACCATATTGGGAATAAACCAAATCTAAATACTGAGCCCAAGCGATGGCTTGTTCCTCTATGAACGCACCACCCATAGCAACATCACGAGCGATCGGGGGTAACAGTGATTTAGTAAACCATTCCACCAATAGCATGTCAGGAATGATGGCCTTGATCATCCTTCATCGTCGCCTCCACTCATGAATATGGTCAGAGATATGCATGGAGTTAGTTTGACGAAGGGAGGTTAAGAGTTCAGTACTCGTCTTGTAGCGAATAGGCAGTTGAAAGTGCATGAGGAAAGACATGGCAAGGGAATTGAAATCATGGAAAGAAGCACATGGTAGCTCGATATACCATTTTGTTGCCGAACTAGTAAGTGTTCGCTGGAAAAGATGAAAATGTATAGAATCATCCATGAGGGAGTTTGATGAACACCACAAATGGAAAGTTATCACATGATTGTTTGGATCTTCGCTAGGGTTTCCATCAAATTTTGGAATATCAGAAGGAAGTTTAGTTGGAATGACTGGCCAAACTAGTGAATGAGAAATAGGATCATAAGTTAACCGAGACAAATCTGGGAGATTCAGAGTCGCAAGGAAAGGTAGATGTCGGTTAATTTGTGAATGATACTAGTGTGGCATAGGAACACCAGTAGGACCATAAAATGGGTTAGGTGGATAGTTGTAACCAATAGGTCCTCCTATATACGGTTGTTGCTGGCCAGGATAAGTAGGATTCGATGGTGGATGAGAAACATTGGCATAACCCAGTGGGTTCTAAACATTATAGGCTGGGTGATTTATTTGCCTGTGAGGAGGATAAACATTTTTCCCTTGAGAATGGTAAGGAGTAGATCTTGGAGGTGGATACACATTGGACCCATGAGGAGGATAAGACTGTGGTCCCGGAGAACTCCAGGTGGTGTTTGGGATGCCGTTTGGATAAGATTGTGCGTAAGATGTTTTGGAAGGAACAGGATTGGATACTCCTCTTAGTGGGTTATTATACGAGTACCCCCCAATGTGGGGTTGAGTAAAAATGCCTCCTGAAGATACTCCCTAGGATTGTGAAGGGTTTCCAACAAACAAAGGTTCCCCCCCTGCCAACGGTGGATTTACAACCGGGGTATGACTAGCAAATGGAGGTTTCCCTCTAGGAGGAGCATGAAAAGGGGGTTGTCCCCTAGGAGGGGTAGGCCCACCATGGAAAGGTAGTCCTCTAGGAGGGAAATGTTCATTAGATGGTGGTTGACCTCCATCTAGTTGTGTTTGGCCAGTAGGGGTCTACATTCTTGGGTGAGAAGATGTCCCAGTAGGATCGTGTGGAACATGTGGAGATGTAGAGTAAAAACTTGTAGAAAAGGGGGTAGAGATTGAAGTGCTTTGGAGGTGAGTAGAGGTGATGAGTCCAGCATTAGGATGGACTTGTGCTGGTGTAATGGTAGGGTTAATAACTTGATCGACTGGGTGATTCATGGTTTGACCGGATGGTCCTGTTTCACTAGGAGGGTCATGAGGTTGAAAGGGTTGTCAAAAGGATTCAAAATGTTCATAGAGGCCGTGTCCTCATGAAGTCCTCCATACAGAATGAGCAAGTGTGGGATTGGTATCTACTGTGGTTCTAGGACAAACAAGAGTCCTATACTCGTCACCAAAGATTGGTTTTGTGGATCCCATATATGTTTCAGTAAAGATCATCTGCGGTAATCATGGGATCTCTTCATCTATGATTTTCCCAAAGGAGTCTAAACGAACCAAAAGTGGTTTGAGAGGAGTTACCGACACAGATGTAGTGGGATTTTCAACTATGACCAAAGTGCCTTCTGAGTTATCTAATTGAGGAGCAAGAGCACTTCCAACGTCGAATTGATTTTCTACCTCTCTATGGTAGTTTTCTTCTGGAGGGTTAGGAGGTAAGGGTTGATAGCCTTTCGGAGGTAGCCCTTCCATCCTACGTGATCGGCAAAGACCTTTATAGTCTATGGGCTCAATTGTGGAGAATAACAGAACACAGTGAAAATCTAGGGCCAACTAACAAAAAGAAGCAGCATACGCTAATAAAATCTAGGAATCAACCAAGCAAACAAAACTTCTTTCGATGATCGTACTATTTGGTGATGAAATCCAACATCGCGTGATCAAGTCAAGAAGGGGCTATGATATGGTGGAACAGTTACAATGGTGACCTTCTTAACAGACTTTCACCTTAGTGCAAGCTTCCATGCAGTAATTGTGGATTTACCCTCCAAGGAGCCCGAGTGAGTTTGACCAATGTCTGTTCCAGGTACAGTGAGACTTCCCTTCACCGTCACCTTGTGTAAGTACCTAAAGATTATGGCAACTAAAGACACCAATTCGTAGTGAATCCCTAGGCGGGTACAGTCGGCAATCCGATCCGAAACGTATGGGCAGGATAACAAGTCCAAAATCAACCCGAGAGGCTCCCACACATAATCCTGGGTATACCTGCAAGTCACCCCCAATATATGATTCGACCACTACAAACAGTTGAACCATGGAGGGATAATCTCTGTAATTCGCCCGAATGTTACCTCGTGCGTAACCCCTGTGTGAGAGGGGGATCCTAGGAAACCAATATGATAATTGGATTTGACTCTCCCTAGCTCAGGATGCTAATGTCTGTTTTGAAAACTTTGGAGAGTTGTACTCACAACCTAATCCAAAGTGCTAACCCTAGTCTACTGTTGGTGGAAGATCCTAAAAACAAAAAATGTTCTAGATAATTTTTACTTAGCGTCCATTTTACAACTGTTCTTTACTCAAAGGGTGCACGAAAGTGAAACTGATGAGATGAGGACTCAATTCCCAAAAAGATTCATAAAATATGATAAGCAATCGTTTCTTTTCAATGAACGCATATTTAAGGCAAAGAGAAAGAGTGGTTTTCACTCTCAAACACTAATATGAAATGTCCTCAATCAATTGGTTTTCAATTGAAACCAATGCAATGCTAAAACATTTTCAAAAACACCTTCTAATATGCAAACCAATCACTAAAATGTATCTTTGTCATTTGTATGCGAATGATGATTAATTCAATGCAAAAAAACTTCTCCTACCAACCACCCTTTCAGATCAAGGAGATTCGGAAAAGTATGAGTAGATTTCGCACAAACAACACACGCCCTCTTGCTATGATTGAAACAAGAAGCAAACAGAAAACAAAAGATAACAAAGAAAAATCAAACAATTCACACAAAAGAGAGATGTTTAAGAACAATGGCCTCAAAGAACCAAATGAGATGATTCACATATTTATGATTCCCTTCACCAGAGTTCTCGTTGAGTCAGATAAGAGAGAAGAAAGCAATGGATTGATTCCAAGTTATCAACAGTAGATAACTCAAAAGAAGAAAGAATGCCACAAAATATGAACAGAAAAGTGCTCATTCCTTAGAAGGAAGGATGTCAAAATTCAATGGGAAGAAGCATTGAATCACAAAGAACCTCAACAAGTGAAAAAACAGGGTCTGGACCTCAAAAAATGCAATTTTGGAAGGTATTTTTGCAACGGAGAGGCTGGCGCTCTGGTGTAAGGGACACCAGAGCATTATAAATATTTGTCTAATACTTCTAGGGAGTGTTGGCGCTGGGCTAACATAGGCACAGGGGCACCAGGCTTCAAAAACTCAGAAAATTGTCCAAAAACCCAAAATTTCAGTCAAATTTTGGCAATCAAGCTGAATGTGATGGGGTAAAGAGTCAATCAGCATGTGAAATCAAACATATAGGGTGAAGAAGGTCTTAAAAAGAATAAGGGGTAAGACAAGTTCTATGAGGAAAACAAAAACTAAAAGGTTTTGATTCGATCCCCAGCGGAGTCGCCAATTTCTGTTGAAGGAAAATCTCCCTGCGGATAGGTAGATCTCCTCTTGAGAGCTAGACTCTTAACTCTTAAGACATAAGATGCTTATCATGGTCACTAACATCCTTTTAGATCTAGATAAACTAATGTGTGAGTAGGATGGAGAAGAGAAGTACCTTTTACCAGTGTTTGTCCCTGCACGATCCAAGTTGAGCTCCAATCTTTCGCTCCTTGACAAGCCCTGTAAACAAACAAAAGTACAACCACTTCCTATTCTACTGAGATTAGATTAAAACATATCTATCTACTTAGAGACAAGTTCATGTAAGATCAAGCACAAACTAGAAAGAAACAGGCCAAGCATATTATATTGATGAGAACAACAATGAAAAAAACTTACAACCGTAGATGCGAGTGCAGCAGTTTCATCAAGTTCTCCTTGTCTAACCCTTTCTCACAAGACCCATGATCAGAATGAAAATAGATTCACTGATAATTCTCCTCCACTTCACTGTGTGTTTCCTATGAGATCATAGGTTTCATGCCTCCAAAATCATCTCTCCTTTCACCATGAGAGGGCCTGCTTATAGAGGTTAGAGAAGCCCAACCACTTGAGATATCTTTAGGGTAAGTTCAGGATCTTCCTCCTTCAATTAGGGATCTTCCCTAAGATTATGGCTTGATTGAGGATTCAAATCCAACTGCTTTCAAAGATTGAAGAGATATTTCCCCCATTCTTCTCAACAAACCAAATGCTGCCCAGAATAGATAACGCTCCTCTAAAAGGGTTGTCAGAGTGTTATAAGGCTCCCTAGTAAAGTATAGGCAGTTTCAACACTCCTAACAGCATCAACACTCCTTCAAAATGGTAGAGGGAGTGTTATAACGTTCCCAGATAGTGTATAGGGGGGTGTCAGCACTCCTAACAAAGGTTTAGGGGAGCGCTCTCCTCTAAAAACTCAAATTCAGTGGTTCTTTCAAATGGAAATAGGTACATAACTCTGTTGACCCATTTCTCTTCTTCCAAATCAAGTGTTTGATGTGTTTCAAGTGTCTTTCCGATGTCGTTATAGGTACAACATAGGCATTATGACAATATGCTTTTCCTGACACTTGCGACACTTATGAGCAAAATGCGACACTTGCGACACTTGTAATGACGACACTTGCGACACTATCAAAGTGAGTAATTTCAATGTGTAACAATCGTTCCTAAAATAATCCAGATCATTGGTACACGTGATCCATCCATTGTACATGTGCGACCAACTATTTCCCACGTCTAGACACGCAGTGGATTTCGAAAACTCATTTTTTTTCTCATATTGAACTTTGAAAGGTGTCCCTACTATTTGTCGGGTCGACAAACGTGAGAGAACCACTCTTTCACACGCAGACACATGGAATCCAATACACTCTTTCCTCAACTATATAGCCACTACATCCCCTCCATTACAGATTTATCGATGTCCCTCATTCGTATTGAAAATAATGAAATTCAAATTTATATAATTTTTAAATGCACATTTTTAACAGATTATCCAATTGATCGTGGTTGTACATTTGTCATGGATCTCCTTGAATCTAATTAAGAAGTCTCTTCATACTCCACCCCCAATTATAGGAGGTTATTATGCCTATAGACATAAATATATCTTCCAATTATATATATATATATAATTATATATATATATAATGTGTGATTCTAAAACATAAAAAAAAATGTTATAAATTGAAACATCCTTCATATAAAAAACAATATTATAAATGTAATTTTTTAAAACTCATAATGAATTATAAATAAAATAAAATAAAAATAACATATATTGTATATATTTTTAAAAAATCAAATATATTATACATTCAACTAAATAATATTAACTACGTGTTTATTATATCATCAAAACATTTTACTAAAATGTATGTATACATGCATGGATAATATGAAGTTATGTTCAACAATACATGAATTCCAACAGAGGACGAACACATTGAATAACCACTCACACAACTAGATCAAAGATCAACACACTAGTATTTTGACATGGTAAAACCCCTACAGGGAAACATCCACGGCCCCAGCCAACGCGGCCACTTGGAGAAATTAATTAATGAAAAAGAAAAAGATTACAGAGATATTTTACAAGAGAGTTTCTCACAATCGATCATCAGAAAATAACCCTCCATTCTCTTTAAATAGAGATCATGGAACAATTGGGTGTTAAGTCATGGATCAATGTAGTTTTTAAGATGGAGTAGAATATGAGCCGTTGGATCACTCTATTTCGGGAACATATCATGACCGTCGAATTTATTAACTACAAATGCATACTATTGCATCATAAAGAAACACACTAAGAAACACACTTTTACCTAACAACACACTGAACCAAGTAGATATTAACTAAACCCTAAGTGTCTAAATATTGTAACATCCCCCCTTCATAAAAACTTGGGATAGGATTGAAGGATTTACAATAGTGACACAATAGGAGAAGGAAGACATAATTAGAGCCTATCCCCCCCTTAATGACAACTTCTTGAACTCCTAACATAGATAAAAGTTTGGAAAACCTCACTATTGTAAGAGACTTTGTGAAAATGTCTCCAACTTGATCTTCTGTAGGGAAAAAGAGATCTTTAATAACTTGATCATGAATGAGCTTTTTAATGAAGTGCAGGTGTAGCTCGATGTGTTTGTTGCACTAATGTTGAACTGGGTCTTTGGTGAACTTGATGGCACTCGGATTTTCACACCAAAGGTTGGTCAGATGTTGTTGCTAAAATCCAAACTCTGAAAGGATTTGTTGAAGCCATAAGGCTTCTTGACTTGCATTTACGGATGCTCGATACTCTGCTTCTACTAAAGAAAGTGCAATAGCCTTTTGTTTCTTACAGGCCCAAGTGATAGGTCCTAAACCAAGGCTGAAAACATAACCTGCAGTAGACTTCAGGGTCTCCAACCCAATCTGAATCAGTGAAACCAACCAATAAAGGAGTTCCCCTAAACTGTAATGTATCTCGAACTAAACTGTACCTCGAACATACAGAAGCATCATTTTAGCTGCTTTCCAATGGCTTTCATGGGGTGTTTACATATACCGGGAAACAAGACCAACAAAAAAGGAAATATCAAGACATGTATGAGTCAAGTATAAGAGGCTACCAACTAACTGAAGGTACAAGGTGGCATAAACTACATGAGAAGTACAGGTGGAAGCAAGCTTGACTCCACACTGGAAGGGAGAAGGGGTTGATTTACAATATTCCATGTGAAAGTGACGAAGAAGTTCACAAGCATACTTATACTCGCAAAGAAAAATTACTTCATTTGTTTGCAAAACTTGGAGGCCAAGGAAATAGTGCAAAAATCTTAATTTTGTCATTTCAAATTTCTTCTTAAGGTTGGTTTTCACATGGTTTAAAATTTTTGAGTCACTACCAATAAGGATAAGGTCATCAACATAAAGGACAAGGATTATGAGATGGCTTCNAAAATCCAGTTTCAATAAGAAATCTATCCATTTTGGCATACCAAGCTCGAGGAGAAAAAAAACTATAAATGAATTGATGGATTACATCATGTCTCAAATGATTGACAAAACTACATCAATTACCAACAACAAAGTGCACAAATTTGCTTCAACAACTCAAAAAGCAAATCCATAACTCCAAATCCATAACTCCAGAAACCAAAAACAAGAATCAAGGCTAACAATATGCCGGGGTCGCTACTTACCAAACTCACTGTACAGTACAACGAGTGAAATAATAAGAGTGGCTTTAGGGCCCAAGTTGCGTCAAACCTAACGTATAAAGTAATGTCGGGTGACAGTCCACCGCTAGATTCTCCCCACCAAACAGACACGTGAATGATGCACCGACTGACTCAAAGTGAGAAGCACATTATTTTCGTTGCATTTGCTGGGTGTGAGAACTTTCATTGCAGTTGCCGGGTGTAACAAGGCGTCGACTACCCAGTACAGTGGATTGTAAGATTGTCAAATTTGGTAGATAAAGAAGGATAGTCAATATACAGCTTGCTATTCAGTATTGAATGTTATGGTAAATGAATTATAAATTGTTTTAATAAGACAGATAAACGGTCACTAAATCTCTATCCGAAATCAACTACCTCCACTTAGTATAAGGACTTTCGATGCAGTTGCGGGGTGCAAGTACTAAGTCCGGATGGACACAGCTCCTGTACTATTTTTCAGCTACACCGTTATTAGAGCAGTGGGCTAAGTCCGGAGTAATCTTTTTTTCGGAGTTATTTTTTTCCTGAGTTAACCTACTCCGTCACTAAATCTCCATCCTCTATCTACTACCTCCAATTACCTACTCGGTCTTGACAACGATGTTGCGTATGTATTTTTAATATCTCAGTCAAAACTATAGTTTAGTTTGAAGAAGTGTCTGTATTCATTGTACTAGTATAGTAGAGGCGGGCGACATGATTTGCCTTTTTAACCGCAAAGCCATCCACGTTCCAACTTCCGACCTCAGATATAGACCACTAGATTTGTACATACTAAATCTCAAGGATCTGCGTAATCCGCTTTGTTCTTTCTGTAAATATTTTATCAGTCAAATATTCATGGAAATGACAGCTCTAAAATAAAATGAAGCTTTCTTATAGGTTGCCTTCACATAGTGCGCTGTTGTCCGTTTGCGTCGGCTAGAGTTTGTGTCAAAATTGACTCTATGCCTTTGAACGAATTACTCATACCTACTCTCCCACAAAACTGTTTATTTGTTCAAATAATTTACACTGATACTAAGGATTAGTGCTGTGATTCATTCTATATATAGAGAGAGTTGTATGGGCATTACTCCAAGCCGCTCCCACTTCTCAGTAGCTAATTTGCATTCATTCCCAGATCCCACATCTATATCTGTGTAGTGACTGCTCTGTATTTACAATGACAGTCAAGAAGTATAATAGAGCTGTGCAGTT
>JZKD02S1679160.1:289922-308519 GCA_000966675.3 Picea glauca
CAATTCCAATCGTTTCTTGAAGGGACAATTTGTTGCGAAGTGATTTTCGTTACAAAGAAAACATCTAGCAAGCTTACCTTTGTGGTCAAGCAACTTCCTTATCGTGATGTTTCTTGTCTCGAGTGTCCTTCTAGTTGAGCGACCCCAACCTCGACATATTCATAGGTTCGATTCCATTTACTAAGGCCTTCAACTTTTCATCCCATGATTTCCACCATGAACGATTGTAACCATACATGCATATAACAATAAGTGAGTATTAGGCATATTCTGGAAAACAAAATAAAAAACCAAGGACATATATTCATGTTCAATTTACAATATGTCTTCAATTGAATATTTATCTATCTTTGACATAGTGTAAAATTATTTTCAATAAAATAAATAATTCGATTAAAAATAGAAATAAATAAATAATGTTATCAATAACTATAATTTGATAACTATAGTTCTACTTCCTTATTTTGCACCAAATCTCTAATGAAATAATACTTTAAATCAAATTTTTTTGTCCTACTATGATGGACTAGATTCTTGGCCAATTTGATGGCACTAGTGTTATCACAAAATATAAATGTAGGATTGTAATATACCTCAAAATGCCAACATAAAAAAAAAATTGCAAGGTAAGTTAAGTACTTCTCTTCATGTAGTAACCTTCTTATATTAGTCTAATAGTGCAGTAACTTATCTATGGTTTAAACCCCGCATCCCTATTCATAACAAGTGTCTGTAAAGTTTTAGGTTTAGACCTACAAACCTATCTTTTTCTTAGACATGGGATTTATGTATTTGTGCATATCAGACTGAATAATATCATCTTTAACATAATGCATTTATCTAATGTAAAAGAAAGGGGTGAGAAAATCATACACCACTAGCGATTAGTAGTATAGTCTTGTTGGTTGAACAAAATTGGGTTCCTTTAACGACTAAGCTTGTCTAGTAACGAGGTAACCCCGTCCCTCTTCTTAGCGATGTTTGGGTAATGAAAAACCCACTAAGATACTGTTGGATAGGAGGTAACTACACATCAACAGTTAAGATAACACGACCTTGCTAGTCCTGTCATAAAGGAGTCCAGTTAACTACGCATTTGATGCATAGCCTGGGTGGAAAGGTATAACTGTTAGCGAGAGTTAAAGCTCTACATCTGGCCATTAATGGGGTCTATAGGAACGAGCTTTGATGACCCTTTCCGATTCCTTTCCAGTCAAAACACGCCAAACTGAACCCCGTCACATGGCCCCAACAACCCCTGTACTTCCAGCATTAAATCACTCTCGTAAGGTCTCTTCCTAGGGTTAAACAAACCTTCCTTTGTCATTGTGAGATTATCTAAATGGGCATGCATATCATTATCTTTGGCAGTGAGTCTGTCGATTTGGGTTGCATTCTGGAGGCAGGCAGTGAAGTCCATCTTACTGGTAAGTATTTTTACCTCGAAACAAAGCTTTGAATAATAGGGTCGTTCAATAAAACGCTACTGGGAAAACAATGTTCTGTGTCTTCTGTTGTACATATTTAAGTTAAGGTTTTTCCTTTATCGTTATCTCCGATGATTTTCTTATCCTTTTGTAGATGAGTCTCTAGAGTCTGATATAAGCTTGTGTCCTTTGAAGGCTATCACATTCACCCTTGGAAAAGACTTCGATGGCTCAAATCTTTTGGTTTGAGGCTTGGGGTATAAAAAGGGGATTACTGTCCTTATCGACTTTTGAGATTTGCATAAGCCTTTGGGGTTTAGTGTTAGGTTTTTCTTTTTGTCAAATAAATACCTCAGTTATTTTTTTCAAGATGTATTATCCACTTAGCTACAAAATAGACATTTCCGGTAACATTTACATAGGGTTTTCATCTATCTGTATTTCATGTTTTACACAGTTAAAAGTTGGAAAAAATAGCACTGTTGAATTTCCTTTATGAGAAATGATTTGCAGCTTGGTATCATACTAATGGTGGGACTTCGTTGATGCAAGGTACCCATCAGGAATACCTAGACCAACTTCCCTGACTCAGGACATTTACTCAACCAGAGTGCAACAATATCAAGTTTTCCAGGTTCCAACCATGAGTTAAGTAATAAATCGAATTTATCGTTACCTCCATTTATGGTTCTGTTGTAGCTTCTTGTTTATTTTATTTATGTATTTGTTGATAATGATTTAATGATGAATATTTCTTACAGGGATGTCAAACTCCACGAGGCGCTCGGGTCGATCCCTATCGCTCGCGCGAAAGGTAAACTGGTTCCAGGTACACTATTCCTTAGCTTTTAGAGTTCACTGGTACAGATGACTAAGGCTATGTACCATCTTTATTGTTTATAATGAATTTTCAACGAAACTTTTTGTATTGATTAGTTAGGAGTACGCCCTACTTTATGTTAATGCTACAGAGGATTAGTAGGGTACGCAAATCTTGCATCTGGTTGTGGTGGAAACCATAACACAGAAGGGGCTTACTCCCTGATTATTCCTTCCTCTGTTTCAAGGAGAAGTCGAGAAAACAATAGGGGTGAATGTCGCCTATGTTATGTATACTTTTTATTAAAAACGAGAAAACTTGACAACTATTCTTTGTAACCTAGTCATCGTATATTGAATCGAATTGACTGTAGATAAATGTGAAGAGTATGCGAGTTCTACACTTTTTATTTTCTTCTGAGTTTAAAATAATTCCCTCCATTTCCGAAACTGGGGTTTTTGTACTTCAGAACTTGAATCGTTTAGTGGTTATTCTGTTTATTTTCCAAGATACGTCTTATTATCAATTATACAAGCATTCATAGTAATTTAATTTTCTCTTTACCCTACATGAAGGTATTATATGTTTCCATCAACTTCGTACAGAATATATATAAAGAACATAAGGACTTACTTATTACTAGGGATATGTTGTGGTTCTCAAGACTTCCATGTGTTCTATAACTATATACATGCAAACTTTATCATTGGTAGTTACTTAGCCTATGTTTGTTTCCATGTGTTCATAAACCGGCTTGTTAATTGATTGCGTAAAAATTTCGGAACATGCCTAAACTAGTAGGATCTCATCTCAGATTGGAGTTTTTAGTCTATACAGATTGGGACTGTAAACCCTTTTGAATTTTCAGTCACGAACCCCAAGTATTCCTCTAATTGAACCCCTTATTTTTGTGCAAAGGTTTAAACGATCGAACAACACGAGTTAGCTTCTATATTATGATTGTCGAGCCCTTATTATCGTTGAGTATTCTTCTTTTGTATTGACTTATAATAGAGTAATGGCCTTATTTAATTTCATTTGGTTTTATAACAGGGTTTTTAAGGAGAGTTTCTCACTCCTCGATTTAATAAAACCTATATACTGATCTAACTTTAATCATGTTGATGTATTTCATATATATATATATATACACTATGTAATTTCTCCATCTGCATTCAATGCGTAGGTAAGTCCAATCTGCATTACAATCTAATTGTGAGTTGTTCAACTACAATGTTTTATCGTACTACAGTAGTAATCCAAACCACAGATCCAAATTTCTAGGCATATCCTTTCATCTAGTATACTTACAGGAATTAGTATTCATAACAAAAATACGTTACAACAAAGATAATCGATTCCGAACTAGTATAGAGACATTCTAGCAGTTCCTAAATTCAATAAGATGTATTCGATCTTTCGTCCTTAATATTATTCCTAGATTGAATTAACAGATGCATTCTATCAAGTATTTCACCATATAACATTCGGCCAGAGAAAGGACAGAAATAACATATTTGAAATAATGCGTTGAAAGACAAAGGGAACAACCACGTTCCGCCCAATTGTAGAATAGGGCAACCAAACTACTTGCCCAGTTCACCCCGTAGCTTGACCATGAATCCATGAGGGTGAACTTGGAAATAACTTCTCCTCAACAATGTCCTTCAGCTCCAATAGATTTCTCTTGCCTCCCACTCAATCATTAGTGTTCATAACAGCAAGTAAATCAATATTCTTCTTCCCTAGCATACTTGGCAGCATCCTACCTCCTCACATATGCTATTTATCAATTTGCCTAGGTCTTTTTCCCTCCCTTGGGAATTTTCACAGCTTTCTAAATCCCTGATTTTCAGGGGCTTCTAATGGACAAATCACTGATTTTCCACTTGTAATAATCAACCTAGAGGTAGTTCCAACATGTTCCCCACTCATGGAGTCATGGTCAACTAAATTTAACATGGTTGCTCCATTTGTCCTCCTGCAATCAATATAAAATATTATGTTTTCATAAAAGTGTCATAGTCAAATAGTTAGTTGGGTCAAATCAGTTCTTTTCCCAACAGTCATAATAATTAATTACAATTATTAAATTCGAAATTCGGAATTGCCATAAATGGCAAAAAATTTCCAAATTCGAATTTACTAAAAATGGAATAAATTTCCAACAAATTTAAATTTCAAAAATACTTTATTTTTTTGGGATGTCACATCCTTTCCCCCTTTAGTATAACACTTTCCTCAGTGTTCATCCCTTCCTTGGAACAGGATTGGATGAGATTTCCTTAAATCTCCCTCCAACTCTCAAGTGGCCTCCTCAGGACTAAAGTGCTTCCATTGCACCTTTACCTGAACGATGGCTTTGTTCCAAAGTGTTATTTCTCTCTGGTCTAGAATACGCAGGGGTTCCACCTGGAACTCACCTTCGGGTTCCACCTATACCAAGTTCCAATCAATTATATGAGTAGGGTCATGAATATACTTTTTCAACAAGGAAATATGAAATACATTATGAATTCTTAGATTAGCTGGGAGTGCAAGTTGGTATGCTACGGGTCCAATTCGAGCTAGTATCTTGAAGGGCCCACAAAACCTGGGTGCCAGCTTGGCATAGTTCCCTAACTTTAACGAACTTTTTCGGGCTTTGACCTTCAAATAAACATGGTCTCCCACTTGAAATTCCAAGTGTCTTCTTTTCTGATCTGCATATCTCTTTTGTCTGTCCTGTGCTTCTTTCAACTTCTGTTGTACCTTCCTTACCATGTTCTCCATTTCTTGGAGCATCTAAGGTCCAACCATGAGTCTTTCAGTCGAGTTATCCCAACTAATTGGATTCATACACTTTATGTCGTACAATACTTCGAAAGGGCTTAACTTAGCCAAAGTTTGGTACCCATTGTTATATGCAAATTCTACCAAGTGCAAGTGGTCTTACCACTTGTTCGGTTTTGTTCTTACGTACATGCAGAGCATATCCTCTATGATTTGGTTTGTTCTTTCGGTCTTTCCATCCATTTGTGGATGATAACTCGTACTGAAATTCAAATTAGTATTTATGCCCGCAAACAATTCCTTCCAAAAAGTGGATGTGAATTTTATGTCTCTATCTGAAATCACCATTTTAGGAATACTATGCAGTCTAAAAATTTCTTTCATGAATATTTCAACAATGTTTATAGCTTTAAAAGTAGACTTTACAGGAATAAAGTGTGAAGACTTACTGAGTTTATCGATTACAACCATGATAGAATCATTATGTTTCTAAGTTTTAGGAAAACCTATTATAAAGTCCAGCGATATGGTCTCCCATTTCCATTCTGGTATTGGTAAAGGTTGTAATAGGTCGGCTAGATGCTGGTGTTCAGCCTTAACCTACTGACAATATTGGCACCTAGCCAAGTACTCTGCTATTTATCCCTTCATATTAGGCCAGTAAAATAGTTTTCTAAGTGTTGTTATTGTTTTCTGGTAACCTGGATGGCTAGAATACGATTTCTTATGCACTTCGTCCAAAACTATTAATTTTAACTCTGTTGAATCTAGTATGTAAAGTATGTTTTTAAATCGTAATAGTCCCTTCTTGTCGACACTTAGATCTGATTTATCTGATATTGCGGTACTGTTTTGTAATTATTCCATCATCTTAGTGTAATTTCTGTCGTTATTACCTATCGACCTTATTCTTTGTTCGAGATCACTTTCTTCCCTACTGATATTTATCTCAAATAACCCATGGACTCTTCTGCTTAAAACGTCTGCTACTTTATTTTCCTTATGCTTGATGTGTCTAACTTCGAAGTCAAATTCGCTTAAGAAGGCTAGCCATCTTGCTTGTCTTGCATTAAGATCTAGTTGGCTAAACAAATATTTTACCCCGCTATTATCCGTCAGCAGTAGAAATTTTCTGCCCATTATGTAGTGTCGCCACAGTTTTAAGGTGTGTATTACTGCTACCAATTCTAAGTCATGAGTGACATAATTTCTCTCATGTGCTTTTAATTTCCAGGACTCATAACAAATAACGTGTCCTTCTTGAGTTAGGACACCACCTAGTCCTTCTTTACTTGCGTCAACACATACAGTGAAGTCTTTATCTAGGTCTGCTACATTCAATATGGGTGCAGTTGTCAATAATTCCTTCAGCTTATTAAAATTGTCATGACACTTCTCTGACCAGTTAAACTTGGTCCCTTTCTTTTGTAATGACGTGATAGGGTAGGCTATCTTGGAAAACCCTTCTATAAATCTGTTTTAATATCTGGTGATTTCCATAAATGACCGGATGTCCACTACATCCTTAGGTACCGGCCATTCCATAATGGCTTTTATCTTCTTCAGGTCTACGAAAATTCATTCTACTAAAATTACATGTCCTAGATATTGTATTTATTTCTGATAAAAGTCACACTTGTCAAACTTGGTGTACAAATTGTGTTTCCTCAAAGTTTGCAGAACTATACTTAAGTGTTCATCATGTTCTTCCTCCATTTTTGAATAGACCAGAATATCATCGATAAATACTACCATGAACTTGTCCAAGTACAGACTGAAAATACTGTTCATCAGGCACATAAACATGGCTGGTGCGTTAGTGAGTCCGAAAGGTATGACTATGAATTTGTAGTGTCCATATCTTGTCCAAAAAGTTGTTTTATTTATGTCCTTATCCTTTATCCTAACTTGATGATAACCGGATCGTAAATACAACTTTGAAAATATCTTGGCCCCACCTACTTGATCGAATAGATCATTTATCCTTGGTAAGGGGTATTTGTTCTTAATAGTCATTTTCTTCAGTTGTCTATAATCGATACATAGTCTTAGAGTGCCATCTTTCTTTTTCACAAAGAGGACTAGTGCTCCCCATGGCGAAACACTCGGTCTGATATACTCTTTGTCCAACAGCTCCTGTAATTGTATTTTCAATTCTGTCAGTTCTGGTATGCTCATTTGGTAAGGTGCTTTTGAGATAGGGGCTAAACCAGGTAGTCGATCTATGGAGAAGTCTATTTCCCTTTTAGGAGGTAATTCTGGTATCTCATCCACGAACATGTCTCTGAACTCACGTAGGACAACAAAGTCTTCTAACTTTGGCTTATCCTCTTTTCCTAACAGATTCATTACTTGGATGGCATAGACTTGACATCCCTTTCTCATACATTTCTTGAGTTGCATCGCTGAAACTTGTCTGACTGATATAGGTTTTTGTATACCTTGGGTTGTTCTAGCAGCGCCAAACTCGTCTTTGTAACTAAGTATCTTTGTATAAAAATCTAGTACTGCTTTGTGTCCAACCAATCCATCCTGATAATCATATTGTAAGATCCTAGTGGTAGGATGTTCAAATTTGTTCTTATATTTTGACCATCTAAGCTTAACTCAAAGTTAGAAACAAAGTCAACTACCTTCCTTTTAGTACTTGTTGCTAGTTGTACAAGCCATGATTTTGCATGCTTCAGTTTCATTAGTTTATTTGACTCTACCACATTAGGAGTAATATAACTTAACATAGCTCCAGGGTCAATTAAAACATAAATTCGAGTGTTACTAAGTTTATCTTTGACTTCTACCACTGAGGACTGGTGGTCAGCTTGTCGACCATCTATGGCTGCATTTATCTAATGCATGCTTTTTCCCATGTCTCCCACCGTCGATGCTTCCTGTACATTATGAACAACAGTTATGTTTGTAGAAATTAAATGTGGACAGTTCCTCCTCAGATGAGTCTCTCCACATTCCCAACACTTTAATGTCTCACGGGAGTTTTCCCAAAACTTCTTCATTCCCATGTTTACCGGTTTACCACTGCCTTGCGTATTCAGATGATTGGAGTGAAAATCCTTTCTCAGAAAGATTTTTGTTGCATTTCGATAAGGAGTTGGCTAGAATCCCTTCTTCTGTTGGTTCATTTGATCTTGTTTCTTATCCTTCCAGGATTTGGAAAATTCTGCCCACTGTTTATACTGGTCATAGCACATTCTTTCTTTCCTGAATACTTCACTCAAGGATTTGGGGTTGTCAAACTCAATTCTGTCCCTATAGGATTGTGGTAAACATCTTAAGAACCACTGAATTTTTACCTTATCCTCCTCGATGTATGGTATGAACCTTAGTAGTTCCAGAAATTTATTTATAAGTTCCTCCATTGTCATATGTCCAAGTCATAACTCGTAAAATTCTTTCGTCTTCCTTTCATAATAACTTTCAGAAAGGCATTGTTTCTTGAAATACTTCTTAAAATCAGGCCATTCCAATTGTTTCTCCTTTAGGCCCTTGGCCAATTTCAGGTCTTGCCACCAAATGTTGGCCTTTCCTTTCAGATTGTAGATGGCCATTCTGACCTTCATGTTGCTGGACTAGTTGTAGATATGGAAGTATTTTTTGATGTCCAACAACCATGCCTCAACTTCTTCTCCTGTCCTGGATTCTCCATAAAAAGTAGTTCGTTTAATCTATTTAAATTCTCCTTCAAGGTGGTCTACTTGTTTTATTTTTCTGTCTAGTTTAGTTTTGTCTTCAGCTGAAGGTGTTCCTTCAGACGAACTGTCTCCTTTTTCTATTTATGGCCCAGAGTTCTTGGAGGCCCTTTTGCTGACCTCTTCATCATGGTTATCGTCCTTTGGAATTTTCTTGGTCACTATACTTTGCAGCAGAACTTCATTTATCTCTTGCTATTCCTACTGTGCTTTCTTCAATTTTCCATTGCCGGCTTTAAAAATCTACAGTTCTACAATAAGATTCCTCATTGTTTCCAACACCTCCATGGGTGAGCTTCTGTCACTGTTCTGTGTTGAATCTCCAGGAGGTCTTTCCTGTGGATTTCCTTCCATCCTGGTTTCTGCATCGACTTGGGCTGCCATAATTAATACAAAGCAGAAAGGGATTTTTGTTTGTAACCATAAGGTTTATTAGTTTTACGTAAAACAAAATATATCTACTAAGAAACTAATATGGCTTTGTTCAGGCCGAGTGTTGTAACTTTGGCTCTGATACCATATGTAATATACCTCAAAATGCCAACATAAAAAAAAAGTGCGAGGTAAGTTAAGTATTGCTCTTCATGTAGTAACCTTCTTATATTAGTCTAATAGTGCAGTAACTTATCTATGGTTTAAACCCCACATTCCTATTCATAACAAGTGTCTGTAAAGTTTTAGGTTTAGACCTACAAACCTATCTTTTTCTTAGACATTGGATTTATGTATTCGCGCATATTGGACTGAATAATATCATCTTTAACATAATGCATTTATCTAACGTAAAAGTAAGGGTTGAGAAAATCATACACCACTAGAGATTAGTAGTATAGTTTTACTAGTTGAACAAAATCGGGTTCCTTTAACGACTAAGCGTGTCTGGTAACGAGGTAACCCCGTCCCTTTTCTTAGTGATGTTTGGGTAATGAAAACCCCACTACGATACTGTTGGATAAGAGGTAACTACAAGTCAACAGTTAATAGAACATGACCTTACTAATCCTGTCATAAAGGAGTCCAGTTAACTACGCATTTGATGCATAGCTTGGGTGGAAAGGTATAACTGTCAGTGAGAGTTAAAGCTCTGCATCTGGCCATTAATGGGGTTTGTAGGCACAAGTTTTGATGACACTTTTCTCTTCCTTTCCAGTCAAAATGAGCCAACCTAAACCCCATCACATGGCCCCAACAACCTCTGTACTTCCAACATTAAATCACTCTCGTAAGGTCTCTTCCTAGGGTTAAACAAACCTTCCTTTCTCATCGTGAGATTCTCTGAATGGGCCTGCGTATCACTATCTTTGGCAGCGAGTCTGTCGACTTGGGTCACATTCTGGAGGCAGGAAACAAATTCCATCTTATTGGTAAGGATTTTTGCCTCGAAACAAAGATTTGAACAATAGGGTCATTCAATAAAAACGCTATAGGGAAAATGATGTTCTGTGTCTTCTGTTGTACATATTTAAGTTAAGGTTTTTCCTTTATCGTTATCTCTAGTGATTTTCTTATCCTTTCATAGATGAGTCTCTGGAGTCCGATATAAGCTTGTGTCCTTCGAAGGCTATTACATTCACCCTTGGAAAAGACTTCGATGGCTCAAATCTTTTGGTTTGAGGCTTGGGGTATAAAAAGGGGATTACTGTCCTTATCGATTTCTGAGATTTGCGTAAGCCTTCAGGGTTCAGTGTTAGGCTTTTCTTTTTATCAAATAGAATTGTCTTAAAGAGAATACCTCAGTTATTTGTTTCAGGATGTATTAACCACTTAGCTATAGAATAGACATTTCCAGTAACATTTACATAGGTTTTTCGTCTATCTGTATCTTGTGTTTTACACAATTAAAAGTTGGAAAAATAGCACTGTTGAATTTCCTTTATGAGAAAAGATTTGCAGCTTGGTATCATACTAATGGTGGGACTTCATTGATGCGAGGTACCCATTAGGAATACCTAGACCAACTTCCTTGAATCGGGACATTTACTCAACCAGAGCGCTACAAGAACAAGTTTTCTAGGTTCCAACCATGAGTTAAGTAATAAATCGAATTTATCGTTACCTCCATTTATGGTTCTGTTGTAGCTTCTTGTTTATTTTATTTTTGTATGTGTTCCTAATGATTTAATGGTGAATATTTCTTACAGGGATGTCAAACTCCACGAGGTGCTCGGGCCGATCCCTATCTCTCGCGTGAAAGGTAAACTGGTTCCAAGTACACTATTCCTTAGATTTTAGAGTTCACTGGTGTTGATGACCGAGGCTATGTACCATATTTATTGTTTATAAAGAAGTTTCGATGAAGCTTTCTGTATTGATTAGTCAGGAGTACGCCCTACTTTATGTTAATGTTATAGAGGATTAGCAGGGTATGCAAATATTGCGTCTAGTTGTGGTGGCAATCATAACACAGAAGGGGCTTACTCCCTGATTATTCCTTCCTCTATTTCAAGGCGAAGTCAAGAAAACAATAGGGGTGAATGCCACCTATGTTATGTATACTTTTTATTAAAAAAAATAAATCTGGACAGCTATTCTTTGTAACCTAGTCATTGTATATTGAATCGAATCGACTATAGATAAATGTGAAGAGTATGTGAGTTATGCACTTTTAATTTGCTTTTGAGTTTAACATAACTCCCTCCATTTTCGAAACTGGGGTTTTTGTACTTCAGAACTTGAATTGTTTACTCGTTATTTTGTTTATTTTCCAAGATACTTCTTACTATCAATTATATAGGCATTCATAGTAATTTAATTTTCTCTTTACCCTTCATGAAGGTATTATACCTTTCCATCAGCTTCGTACAGAATATATATAAAGAGAATAAGGACTTGCTTATTACTAGGGATATGTTGCGGTTCTCAAGAATTCCATGTGTTCTATAACTATATACATACAAACTTTAGCATTGGTAGTTACTTAGCCTATGTATGTTTCCATCTGTTCATAAACCAACTTGTTAATTGATTGCGTAAAATTTTTGGAACACGCCTAAACTAGTAGGATCTCACCCCGAATTGGAGTTTTTGGTCTATACAGATTGGGACTGTAAGCCCTTTCGAATTTATTGGTCTAAGTACAAAATTGTACAACTGTAGTAGTCCCATACGATATAGACTATGGTCATGAACCCCAAGTGAGTCGTTCGCAAGTATATTAATAGGAAACAAAAATTTAATCTTACTGCATACAGTAAGTATTCCTACAATCGGACCCCTTATTTTTGTGCAAAGGTTTAAACGATCAAACATCATGAGTTAGCTTCTGTCTTACGATTGTCGATCCCTTATTCTCGTTGAGTATTCTTCTTCTGTATTGACTTATAATAGAGTAGTGGCCTTATTTAATTTCATTTGGTTTTATAACAGGGTTTTTAAGGAGAGTTTCTGACTCCTCGAGTTAATAAAACCTATATACTGATCTAACTTTAATCATGTCTATGTATTTGGTATATATATATATATATATATATATATATACACACACACACACACACTATGTAATTTCTCCATCTGCATTCAATGCGTAGGTAACTCCAATCTGCATTACAATCTAATTGTGGGGTGTTCAACTACAATGTTTTATCTTACTATAGTAGTAATCCAAACCACAGATCCAATCTTCCAGGCATATCCTTTCAGCTAGTATACTTATAGGAATTAGTATTCATAACAGAAATATGTTACAACAAAGATAATCAATTCCAAACTAGTATAGAGACATTCTAGCAGTTTCTAAATTCAATAAGATGTATTCGTTCTTTTGTCCTTAATATTATTCCTAGATTGAATTAACAGATGCATTCTATCAAGTATTTCACCATATACCATTCGGCTAGAGAAAGGATAGAAATAACATATTTGAAATAATGCGCTGAAAGACAAAGGGAACAACCATGTTCCGCCCAACCGTAGAATAGGGCAGCCAAACTACTTGCCCGATTCACCCCCTAGCCTGACCATGAATCCGTGAGGGCGAACTTGGAAATAACTTCTCCTCAGCAATGTCCTTCACCTCCAATAGATTTCTCTTGCCTCACACTCAATCAATAGTGTTCATAACAACAAGTAAATCAATAGTCTTCTTCCCTAGCATACTTGGTAGTGTCCTGCCTCCTCACATATGCTATTTATCAATTTGCCTAGGTCTTTTTCCCTCCCTTGAGAATTTTCACAGCTTGATTTTCAGGTGCTACTAATGGCCAAATCACTGATTTTCCACTTGTAATAATTAGCCTGGAGGTAGTTCCAACATGTTCCCCACTCATGGAGTCATGGTCAGCTAAATTTAACATGGTTGTTCCATTTGTCGTCCTTCAATCAATATAAAATATTCTGTTTTCGTACAAGTGTCATAGTCAAATAGTTAGTTGGTCTGTGCCCAATAGTCATAATAATTAATTACAATTATCAAATTCGAAATTCGAAATTGCCATAAATGGAAAAAGAATTCCAAATTCGAATTTACTAAAAACAAAATAAATTTCCAACAAATTTAAATTTCAAAAATACTTTATTTTTTTGGGATGTCACAAGGATGAATTTGCTTCTCTCCAATTTCTTCTATAACTTTTCTAAGCCATAATGCTCATGTACCCATTGAGGTGATTGCAACATACTCTGCTTCTGTGGATGAAAGTGAAAATATACTTTTCTTCTTTGAGCTCCAAGTAATCAACCCCGAACCAAAAGAGAAACAATTACCAGATGTAGACTTCTGGTCATTCAAACTACCTCCCCAATCAGAATCACTAAATCTAACAAGTTTAAACCTTTTAGAAGTGTAGTAATTAATACCAAAATTTAGAGTTCCTCTTACATACCTCAAAATCCTCTTGGTTACCTTCATTTGTATTTCGGATGGCTCTATCATAAATCTTGAAACAAGAGAAACTGAATAAGAAATATCAGGTCTTGTGTGGGTTAGAAACATCAAACTTCCAACAACACTTTTGTATGTTTCCTCATCAACTATTTCAGCACCATCATCTCTACACAACACAATTCCATGAGCAGTTGGAGTGGAGGTTGGTTTATTATCTACCATATCAAATTTTTTCAACATATCTTTTGTATACTTTGTTTGACAAATGAAAATTTCATCCTCATTTTGATAAACCTCCATACCCAAAAAATATTGCATGAGACCCAAATCTTTCATCTCAAATTCATTCATCATAGAAATTTTGAATTCATCCTTCATCTTAGAACTACTACCCATATATAATAAGTCATCAACATATAGGATTACAATAAGAATATCATTACCTTCTTGTTTGTAGTAAAGTGTAGGTTCACTTTTACTTCTATTAAAGCCACTCAAATATCCATCAATCCTAGCATACCATGTTCTTGGTGCTTACTTGAGGCCATACAAAGCCTTCTTCAACTTGTATACTTGATTTTATTTTCCTTGCACTTCAAAACCTTGTGGTTGTTCCACAAACACTTCTTTTTCTAAGTACCCATTCAAAAAGGCACTTTTCACATCCATGTTATGAATGCTCCATTTCTTCTGAGCTACTAATGAAATCATCATTCTAACAGTCTCTTGTCTTGCTACTGGTGCAAATGTTTCTTCATAATCAATTCCATACCTCTGTGTGAATCCTTTAGCAACTAATCTTGCCTTGTGTCTTTCAACACTCCCATCACTATGGTACTTAGTCTTGTAGACCCATTTAGTACCAATCTTTTTCTTGTCATGTGGAAGTTTTGTAAGCTCCCAAGTATCATTCTTGTGAATAGAATCTATCTCTTCTTGCATTGCTTGCACCCAAACCTCATTAGTACATGCATCTTCAAAACATGATGGTTCCAAATCAGCCTTGGAAAGTAAAGAAAAATTTATGTCTCAGCTATTGGATTTTCTTCATGTGCTGGACTTTTACTTCTTTGATAAATGTCACTTAATCTTCTTACCTTCCTTGCAGAATTTGAATTTGATGTTGGGATTGCACTTGGAACTGAAGAATTAGATGAGGGGCTACTTGGTGGGTTTGTAGCACTTGGAGCTGAAATATTAGTGGGCTGCTCATTATCAATATCATCAATAATATCCGTATCCAAAACAGATTTAGACATATCATCATGGCATTTATGATGACCATAAACTCCCCCTTCATAAAAAATTACATCTCTTGACAGAACAATGCTATTAGTGAGGGGATTATACAACCTGTAAGCCTTACTTTCTTCACTATATCCAACAAAAATGCATGACTCACTTTTTGGATCTAAATTTTGTCTCTTTTGATCAACTACATGGACATAGACTACACAACCAAAGACTCTAAAATGATTAACATTAGGTTTTTTTTCATACCATGATTCATATGCAGTCATCATCATATCAAGTGCACTTGTGGGACATCTATTGAGAATATATACAGATGTAGCAACTGCATCACCCCAAAAAGAATTGCTTAATCCCTAGGTTTGTTACATACTTCTTGCCATGATTTTGCAACCTTTTTCATTTTCCACAAGGGCTTTAAACCTCTTGAATGTATCAAAGGTTTCATCCTTAGTCTTCAAAAAATAAACCCAACACTTTTGTGAGTAATCATCAATAAAAGTAATAAAATATTATGACTTACCCAAACTCTTTGTCTGCATAGGACCACAAATGTCTGAGTGAACTAACAAGTGGATATTGGGCCCTCCATGCATTTCCTTTTGAAAATTTCTTTCTTGAATGCTTTCCTTTAGCACATCTTTCACAAATATTCTTCTGTTCTTGAATCTTAGACAAACCATAAACTAATCCTTTTGATGTTAGAAGCTTGAGACTATGAAGCTTGAAACTATAAAAATTCCAATGTCTATACCTGAGATGCCACAACCAAATTTTCGTTGGTTGAAACAGACACGTGAATGATCCACCGACTGACTCAAAGTGAGAAGAACATTATTTTCATTGCATTTGTTGGGTGTGAGAACTTTCATTGCAGTTGCCGGGTGTAACAAGGCGTCGACTACCCAGTACAGTGGATTGTAAGATTGTTAAATTTGGTAGATAAAGAAGGGTAGTCAATATACAGTATTGAATGTTGTGGTTTACTCATAATTGAATGTTGTGGTATTGTTGAATTTGAATTGTTTTCTGGACACATCTCTTATTCTATTTGATCAGATAGACAATCACTAAATCTCTATTTGGTCAAATAGATGGTCACAAAATCTCTATCCGAAATCAACTATAGGTTGGTTTGAAGAAGTGTCTATATTCATTGTACTAGTATATCACATAGTGCACTGTTGTCCGTTTGCGTCGGCTAGAGTTTGCGTCAAAATTGACTCTATGCCTTTGAACGAATTACTCATACCCTACTCTCCCACAAAACTGTTTATTTGTTCAAATAGTTTACACTGATACTAAGGATTAGTGCTGTGATTTATTCTATATATAGAGAGAGTTGTATGGGCATTACTCCAAGCCGCTCCCACTTCTCATTATCTATTTTGCATTCATTCCCAGATCCCACATCTATATCTGTGTAGTGACTGCTCTGTATTTACAATGACAGTCAAGAAGTATAATAGAGCTGTGCAGTTGTGCTTTGTATGGCTTGTAGTGTCCACTGTGTTGTTGCAAAGTAGTGATGGGCATAGATGGAAGAAGCACCCACTCCCAAAGCCATGTAGGAATCTGGTGTTGTATTTCCATGATGTAATCTACAATGGCCTCAACGCTGACAACGCAACATCTACGCTTGTGGGTGCGCTGCAGGGGGCGAACCTCACACTTCTCAGTGGAAAAGACAACCACTTTGGAGATCTGGCGGTGTTCGATGATCCCATCACACTCGACAACAATTTCCACTCCCCTCCGGTGGGTAGAGCAAGCTTAACTCATGAGACAACAATTTTTTTGAAGTTTGAACATATCAATCTTCTCGTGCGTTACTTGTAAACAAGTAATCACTGTACTGAGGGTGCACTTGTTTATTGCAATTTTAGATTCTGTAGTTGAGTTAATTAATGTGCAAAATATTGTAAATATTTCTTCAATTCTCGCCATTATGCAGAATATGGAAGAGAGATGTATGTATGTTGATGCCACAAAATTCAATTTTGTATCATGTTGTGCATGCCAAGAGTGATCGCCCATTGCATGAATGCCAAAAAACTACAGGATAGCCAATAATGCACACAAATATCCTAAGAGAGACCCCCTTATTCAATTTTAGGTAGGTCAAGGACGCCTTATAACTTTTAAAAACTCCTTATAACACCTTCACAAACAAAATCTTCAAATAAATAACAAACCTTATAACTCCAATTACAAACAATTTAGTATTTGCAAACATTCTTATAACTCCTTATGTTCAATTTTCCTTTTTCTTGCTTTCTTTATCATAAGGTTTGGTAAAATTTAACATTAAGCATCATCACCCAAACTAGGGCATTGAAAATATACCTCATAAATATTAACTTTAACTCTCACTTTATTTAATCATTAATAAATTTGAATTTGATGTGACTTTTTTCGAAGTTAAATCAAATTTAAATATAAAAAAACTCATTACCTCAAATTATTTGTTGTATCATTCATTTCCAGCGATCTTCACTTCCAACTTTCAAAAGATATGTATCATTTTAAAAAGGCTTTTGTATTTGACCTCTACCAAACGAACCCAAATCTCTGCCTTTTTACTGTCAAATCATCTTCAACTCTTAACAAATCTGGTGAGATCTCTTTTGCACAAAGAAATTCATGAAATAAACCTTTGTATACATCTTAAGATCATCCCAACAAGGTCGTAAGATCTTTCAGGCATGCACATATCAAGAGGACTTCGTTTGCAAGTGAGCAAATCGTAGGTCTTTACACTTCACGCAATTCTGAAGTAAATCGCAGGTCTTTTATACAACTGGTTTCAAGGTTAATGAAAAATTTTCAAGACAGATCGGGAATGGATGAATTGTGCTCAAACCCAAAGTACATAGTACGATTTCTGATTTGAAAACCTAAAGCAATTAAAGATATTTTCCAAGAAAGAGAATGATAACCAACTTCGAATAGTCCAAAATGTGTATACTGCAAATTCATGTTTCACATGGCCAGATGGCTGAGAGGATGTATAGACATCAATGATTTTCAGTTTGTCTGAAGGTTGTTATATCAATGGGAGAAAGACTTATCATTTCCATTTCCAATCGAACAACTAAAGTCTGGGACTGTTTTCAAGAACAAGATTTCAATTTACTTGGAATTCTCCAATGGAAATATGACTTCTATAATCCGAAAATAATTAAAATGGTACCTTTACCATACAATCTCAACTAGCATTCAATATCCAACGAGATTATCTTTCATGGGCCACTGCTTTCTTTGGATGAAACTGCGACATAGTTTTGTTGGTCTCGAGCTTTGATACCACAACCTTTTGTGATGCTTTGGATGCCCGCCTTCGATACCGCGACCTTCTGTGACGTTTTGGATGCCCACCATCTCCGTTGCAGGTTTGAAACCCACGGGCCACTTCTTAAAGTTCCCCTAAACTCAGAGAAGAGTTTGGTTCAGAACGAGACACGACTCGATAATGCGAGCTCAACATTGGAAAGAGTAAATCAAACCATAGCCAGGGAATACGAACTTATAAACCAGCAGGCCTCTAAGATCATCTACATGCTCTCATACCACTGTTAGATTCATAATGAAGAAAAGAGAAAAAATATAATGGAAATAATAGAAGAAATCAAGAAACCATGATGAACAGAGATAACTAAACAATGGCAAAAAAGACATACTTTATTCATCAATGCTTCTGTAAATAATCATGTACATAGATGTACATATATAATACAAAAGACCATAACTGTCATGTAACTGTATAACAATTAGGTTAATTTAACTAACCAACTAACTTAT
>JZKD02S1679160.1:319200-331084 GCA_000966675.3 Picea glauca
ATGCAAAGAATTGTAAATATGTTCCATAGGCTGGTGAGCCAAGTTTTGTATAAGTTGTAGGCTTATGTATTTTGTTAGGCCAGGGAGCCTAAGTGTTGAAGGCCAGGGGCCTGTTGATGTACTTGTATGTATGCATATCAATTAATAAAATAGAAATACCGCCAATGCAGACCGACCACAATGAAAGAGTGATGGGGGACTGAGCATCCACAGAGTGGGCAAGGGATCAAGGGGCTGAGTAAGGAGCCTAGGGGGCTTAGGCCTGGAATAATATTTTATTATTGTTCCTAAAACTCCATGTGCACATTCTTTTATCCTAAGTCCTTTTGTAGGACCCGTGATTCCCCAAGTGGTGGGAGAAAGGCGTACAGATGGAACACATGCAGCTCCCAGGGTGACAAGTCTCAACCCTGGTGCATGAAAATATAAGCCTTGAACTGAACCGTGGGTGGGGGGTCTCCTCCATTCGGAACTGAATGTCTGTGTGTGGAACCAGTACCACCTCTGTCAGATACCCAGATTCATCTCAGAAACCGTCAGCTGTGTTTGCCTGAGGAAAACCGTGTAATACCCTGTCCAGAGCTATGAGTCTATGTCTGTTCTAGGCAACCCGGAAACGCATTCCTGAACCAGAATTCCCTATGCTAAACTCGAGTGGAAGCATCCTGTGATTGTACGGGAAAACTGAGCTAGCATGTGCGTGAAGCCTGCTCCGAAATCATCACCGTGAGATCATCCTGTGATTGCCAAGCCCAGTTGTTGGAAGCATTTGTCTGTGTTTCCTATGGAATGTTGTGAACGCGTAGTACTGGAATGCGTGAGGCTTGTTGGCCTGTGAGAAACTTTTCCAAGTGAGGGAGTGCGTAGAGGGAGAAGTGGACTCCTGGAAGGAACCCTGTAGCTTCCATAGAGCCCGGAGAATTCTGGTCTGACCTGTTTTTGTAACCCAAGGTAAGGGAGACTGGCAACCGAGGGACTGTCTAGGTGATAGAGAAGGTGCACTTTCCTAGGGTGGAACAGGCATGTGGGGAATGAGGGTCTGTGGGCAGTGAGCGTGGGAGATTCCTGGGAGAGATTCTTCCTGGTGAATGTGTATGTGCTATCTTCCCTGTAACCTTAGCCTAGCCTAGGATTCCTTGCCTTGGGGTGGAGCTCGGTCCCAGCTCGGGGGTGACCCACTGTTGAGCTGATGAACAGTGTGGTCTAAGGCTGGGAGGTTCGTGGAAGGCCTGCACTTGGTTGGTGAAATTCTACAATCGTTAAAAGATAAGTATCTGAATTATGCTTTTATCACATTTGGCATGACTGTGCTGTTCATGTATCATGTTTTCCGCTGTGTAAATGAGTTACTGTTGAATGCTATGGCTTGTTTAATGATAGAAGTAACTTATATATTTTACTCTGAGAATTAAGTGTGTTTAATTGTGTTAAATGCATGTGCTTATAATTCCTGTACCAATTATGTAAACATTCATGTATAGAATGGTAATTGAGGGGTTTGGAAACCTTGGTAGTGAACGAGTACACTACAAAATTGTTGGATATGTATTTTTGAGTAGTTAATTTTGTATAATTAGAATTCAACACACTGAATTCATTTTTGCATTAGAAATACAATTTCAACGACAAGAAATAGTGATTTCGTACAAATTTATATTACCCCATTCAAATGAAAAAAAAACAATAAATAAAATAATTAGAGAAATCTTTTTTTTTTAACAATTTATTTGCAGCTGAATTAAAAATTGTTCTGCATATCATATTATAATAAATGAAAAATTGTTTTGCAGTACGATTTGAAAGTTGTGCTCCAATGGACGATTAAGTGGGCAACATGTGCAAAACTTCCTTGCTTTGTCATCGTCCATCCAAATCATCTGACGAGTAGATGGTTGATTTTACATATATGAAATGTGCAATGCCAGATACACAGATACAAGGTCAGCGACGGTAAGCCTTGCAGTTATGTTTTTTCCAATCTTATATGTTCTTTATATTTTGTACAGTTGTACTCTATAATGGCAGTCTACCAGAAAACATCCATCGTCTAGATAAGACAACATTGCATTGATTGATGGACAACAACCAGTAACAACAATACATTTTTGTTTTTTCATGTTTTCAATATCCAGTAGCTTATATTTCTTTTCAAACTTTTATTTTATTTGGCTTATTTTATTTGGCCTATGTTATATATATGGATAATTTTAAGGATAACATTTTATATTGAAATGTCAACGCTGACCTTTTTCGTCACCCTTTCGATATTTCCTCGATCGTGAATTCGACACTTGCAATATTGAACAACTCACTTTCCTGACTCCCGATTACCGATACACTGAAACTCCGATGCACGCGCGAGTTTAAATTTTCAACGGTCATCACTCCATCAGCTTTTCAAAATTCACAATATCGTGAATCCTAATGCATATGTGTTGGAACTTCTCGCTGTGAAATCTCGATAAGACGTGCCACCTGTCCACCACTCTGACTCCGTTGTGGCCCCCACAAATATTTATCTGTCGAGATATCACGTTTTGTGATATCATGATTCCTGCTGCTATATTCACAGGACTTCACCCCACGAAACCCCGATACACGATATACGTATAGATCCAACGGCCCTTGTGGCTCGGATCGACGGTTCTACCCCTCCTGAGCTTTGAACTTTGGAAATACTTTGTTGTATCTCCCCTGCACCTCTGTGAGATCTAATGGCTCACAGGATGTCGTGAATTCTCCTCGGAGAATACCAACCATCCGTTCCTCCTTTGAGAAATCTGCGAAATGACAAAGTGTTCTTTCACAGAACTTACCCACTTGCACGCAAACTTGCAAGCCTGTTAAACACCTCTCGTTACAAACTTTCTCTGCAACCCTTTGTCGATTACTCAAAGGTCCTATACCTCCTGAGCTTGTCCAAAACTCTATTTCTTTTAGAAAAGACTTGCACGCACTCCTTGCGACAGATTTTCAACCACGTCTAAGTGTTGAAGTTTCTCGACTCTGCACACACCTGCAGCAGTAATCTCTCAATGCTTCACTCAGATTCTCAACCCTGAGACTTTACTCGGCCTGCGCACTTCTTTCACGGCTCCTGTGCCCAACTACACCTTTTGGGATGAATGAGAACAAAAGTTATCTCTATTTAAACCCTCTGTCAACGCACTCCTTGCGGACACTTCGACTGCACTCCTTGCAGGAATTCTCCGGCTCAAATAGAGAAACAATTGAAACTCATTCCTTCCTCCTCTCAGAATTCAATTCAACTATGAAATCATATACACAACACATAAATCAAATGTATAACAGGAAGAAAACATTCATGAGCATATCATTCAACATCAATACAGAGAGAACAACACAAAACCATTAATTTGAATCAAAAATCTCTTCTATTAATTCAAATATATGTACATGGGTGTTCTTACACAGTCCTCTGCATGCTCTTTCTCTTTCTAGATCAATCTCTTTAACAATGCTACTTCTAACTCCAATAATGTTACAATACACAATGAGGGTGTCTATATCCGGTTTCCCTCTTGCGTTCTACAACTGTCTAGTCTAGAATTAAATTCTATCTACTTTACATTAACTACTTTAAATGCCTTCTACCTACTAAGGATGAGAGAAATCCTCTCAAGGTCCATTTACATTTACAAGTGCACCTTTTCTTAATGGCTCATTTAATATTTGCGCAACAACTTCAAGGTGATTTTCAAAATTTATGCTGGCACTTGTCTAGCTGTCCTTTGTTTCTGCGCTGGCTCTCTTGATGTGGGATATGCTCCTGCATCATACTCCCTCGCTTGAAAACTTTAATGGGCTCCTATCCATGAGCTCCCACATGGTTTTTCCATGCTTCTGTATTTCTGCTTCAGTCTCCCAGCTGGCATCTTAAACTGGATGATTCTTCCACTTGACCAGATACTCAAAGTATTCTTTCCACCTGGTCTTATTGCTCACTCTCTTGTCCAGTATGCACTCCATATGTGGCTTCTCTACAACTAGCATCTGCTTCGTCCACTGGATTACTGGCTGGTTGGTTCCAATCTCTATGTTCTCAGCCTGGTTGGTGGCAAGATTTATGTCTTTTCTTCACTATATCCATCATTGCTGCACTAATTCCACTGAAATTCCTGATCAACTTCCGGTAGAAGCTAGCCAAACCATGAAAACTTCTCACCTCAAAAATATTCTTCGGTGATGGCCAATTCTTGATTACCTCCACCTTATCTGGATCCATCCTCAACTCATCTGCAGAAATAACAAACCCCAAGTAAATGAGTTATGTATTCATGAATGAGGACTTCTTCATATTTATCAACAACTTCTCTTCTTGTAGCTTCTGTATCACTATAGCCAAATGCTTCAAGTGCTCTGCCACTGATTTACTGAAAATCAGTATGTCATCCAAATAAACAATGACAAATTTTCCGATGAAATCCTTGAGGAGTTCATTCATCAACCTCATGAAGGTACTCAGTGTATTTGTTAAGCCAAATGGCATAACAATCCATTCATACAACCCTTCATTTGTTGTTAATGATGTCTTCCATTCATCACCTTCTCTCATGCGAATCTGGTGATATCTGCTTTTCAAATCAATCTTTGAAAAGTATTTTGTTCCGCTCAAGCAATCCATCAGATCATCCTTCCTCGACAATGGAAATATGTACCTAATCATTATATTATTAATCACCCTTGAGTCAGTACACATCCTCCAGCCTCCATCTTTCTTCGAACTGAGTATTGTTGGAACAACACATGGACTCAAGCTTTCCCTGACCAAACCTTTGTCCAACAAATCCTGGACATGTCTTTTAACTTCCTCATTCTCTTGCGGCATCAATCTGTACGTGGATTTGTTTGGAAAACTGGCTCCTGGTATGAGATCAATGTGATGAATCACACTCCTGATCGGTGGAAACGAACGAGGTAGTTCATCCACTATGATGTCAGTGAACTCTTCCAGCAGTTCCTGAACTTCTTCTGGTAAATCATCCACCCTTGTGCTAGTTAGAACAATCTTCGGTTTCTTGACCACAAAGAATTTTGGATCCTCTTAACCTCTGTAAGAATTTCCTTCCCACTCATGAGAAGTACTGTGTTGCTTACCTCTGGCTTCACCTCTTTATCCTTAATCGGAAGAAACATGTGTGTCCTCCCATTCTTCTCTAGGGTGTATGTGTTCATCCTCCCATCATGAATCAAATTAGTGTCATATTGCCATGGTCTACCCAGCAATAGATGACAAACATCCATAGGAATGACATCACATAATATCTTATCATTATATCCCCCTATCTTAAATTCAACTAAACATTGTTTAGTGACAGTTACCTGGTGTCCTTTTTATAGCCACAAAATTCTGTATGGGCTTGGATGATCAATCGTCTCAAGCTCCAACTTCTCTACCATCTTTGTAGATACGAGATTATCCGTGCTACCACTGTCTACGATGACCTTGCATACCCAGTCCTTGGTCTTGCAAGAAGTCTTGAAAAGTCTGGTCCTTTGGACTGAACTCTCCACCTCCTTCTCTGGTGTCAAAAGAACTTTTCGCATCATCAACGATCTTCCGCCTTCAGCATATTCTGCCTCAACATCCCACCTCTGTGCTTCGACGATGCGAGTTTCTGCAACATCCTTCTTTTTATCTGGACACTTGTAAGACTTGTTCCCATTCTTTCCACATGTGAAGCATGTAATGACTCCACCTCTTCCTCTTCCTCTACCTCTAGTACGAGGAAAAATGTTGTTGTCAGCATAATCTCCTCTCTGCTCAGTATGTTGTCCTCTCTTCTCAACATATGGCCCTCTCTGTGAGGTTCCACCTCTCTCTGTTCATTTGCATTTAGGCTCAGACCTGAACTTCCAATCCTCCTTGGGTTTCTGATATTTATCCTGGGCAACTGACTTACCTCTGGGATGACTTCTACCTCAACCCCTTTGACTCTGCTTTCGGCTCATCTTCTCTTCTGCTTTCAGAGCCATCCGATAAGCATCTTCCACCGTTTGGATGGTTACCATGCTCATCTCATCCTAGATATCATATCTCAGGCCATTCATATACCTGGAAACTTTTTCATCATCTCTTTCTCGATGACCTGCCCTGATGTTCAGTTTATAGAACTCCTCAATGTATTCTTTCACTATCATCATCTTTTGTCTTAGGTTCTACATTCTCCTGAATAGAGTAATTTGATAATCCCTGGGGATGAATTTTGCCTTCATCTTTGCGATCATTTTGTCCTAGCTTTTGATCTTCTGCTTGCCCTTGCAGCGTCTGTCAGCTTGTAGTTCATCCCACCACAAAGATGCCTGTCCCTTCAATCTAGTGACAACATGCTTGAGTTTCTTGTCTTCTTCGACATCTTCATAGTCGAAGTATGTATCCAGATCTCTAATCCAGTCTAGAAGCTCCTCTGCATCCAAGTTTCCCTCATAAACTGGAATTTCCATCTTCGCTCTTGCACCCATCCTAGAAATAGCTTTGATGAAACTCTCATTTGATGCATCTTCGGCTGCAAATTCCTCCTCACAATCAGCCTCAACTTCACTCTCGAAATCACTCAGATCCCTAGCACTAGCTGTGCATCTTTGCATTCTCTCCATGTCTTTGAGTCTAGCTCGAAGATCACGCATCTGTCTCTCCATAACTGAATCTGTCATCTACCTGCCTCTTCTTCGTGGCATTTCCCTATCCTTTGGATCGGGTGATTGTCTATCTCTCCTGGGTGGCATGACGAATTCTCTTCCTTCCCTGCTACAGAAAGAAAAGAACCTTTATGAGCTCTGATACCAAATTGACGCAGACACGCGCTCGCAAGCATGTCCGCTCATAGGATTTTCTCTTTCCCACGGCCTGAAGAACTACAATGGTTCTTCTATTTCCCTATCAGGAAATATGCACCCACAACAATCCTCACGCGACCCCCTCTTTCCACTCGGGATATCAGACTTTGTGACTTCACGAGGTCAGTGGTTGAACGTTGGACTCTTGAACCCCCGAACGCTGATAAAGTCAATGCTGACCTTTTTCTTCACCCTTTCGGGATTTCCTCTATCGTGAATTCGACACTCACGATGTTGAACAACTCACTTTCCCGACTCCCGATTACCGATATGCCGAAACTCCGACTCATGCATGAGTTTAACTTTTCAACGGTCCTCACTCCATCGGCATTTCAAAATTTGCAATATCGTGAATCCTAATGCATATGTGTTGGAACTTCTCGCTGCGAAATCCCGATAAGACGTGCCAGCTGTCCACCAGTCTGACTCCGCTATGGACCCCACAAATCTTTATCTGTCGGGATATCGCATTTCATGATATCGTGATTCCCGCTGCTATATTCATGGGACTTCACCCCACGAAACCCTGATACATGATATACGTATATATCCAACGACCCTTGTGGCTCAGATCGACGGTTCTGCCCCTCTTGAGCTTTGAAATTTAGAAATACTTCGTCGTATCTCCCCTGCACCTCTATGAGATCTAACGTCTCATGGGATGTCGCGAATTCTCTTCGGAGAATACCTACTACTCGTTCCTCCTTTGAGAAATCTGCGAAATGACAAATTGTTCTTTCACAGAACTTACCCACTTGCACGCAAACTTGCAAGCCTGTTAAACACCTCTCGATACAAACTTTCTGTGCAACCCTTTGTCGATTACTCGAAGGTCCTATACCTCCTGAGCTTGTCCACAACTCTATGTCTTTTAGAAAAAATTATCTATCTTGACACCTTTCTTACAGTAAGAAGGTTGAAGACAAAAAGAACTTTCTCTTAGATTGTCCAACCGATACCCAGATTAGATCTAATTTTCAAAATATTTGTCACACTACTAACCTTCCTAACCTCTTAACTCAACAAAAATCTAGTGATCTTGGAAAGCTTCTCTTAATGCTTTTCGAGCACATTAACAAAATTCTAAAGAATCACAAGTAGTCACTTACCCTCTTAAAGTCTGATAGACTAATTCTCCAATTGGGTCTTAGTAGATGTTAATAATCTTCATCTTCATTATTAATGATTTCTATGTTTTTAAATTAAATATGAAATATATCACTCATTTAAATTAGAGATGTCATATTTAACATATTTGAAATATATATCTCACTTGGAAATAAGTATTAACCCAATTCACCTAAATTAAAATTTGATATGCTAACTTGTAAATAAAATCGTTCTAAGATATGATGAAGAAAGTGTTGATTTCTTATTTAGCATAATTAAAACACTTATTATAATATACATTAACCCAAAACTAATAACTAACTAATAGAAGGATGATGAAAACATTGCTAGATTTCTTATTAAGAATAATTAAAACATTTATTATAATGTACATTAAGGATGTAAAGAAAAAAGTATGCATTTCTAAGATAAAAACAAATTCTCACGAGCTCCATAGTGAAACTGGGGGTTGGTCAATTCCTAAAACTCCCTGGGATGAAAGAGTATGTCACCTTTGTCTAGCCTATACTCAGATTAGATCTAATTTTCAAAATATTTGTCACACTACCAACCTTTGTAACCTCTTAACTCAACAAAACTATGGTGATCTTGGAAAGCTTCTCTTATTGCTTTTCTAGCACAAAAAGAAAATTCGAAAGAATCACAAGTAATCACCCTCTTAAGGTCCGAAATTAAATATAAAATATAAGACCCATTTAAATTAGAAATACCATATTTAACATATTTGAAATATATATTTCACATGGAAACAAATATTAACCCAATTCACCTAAATTAAAATTCGATATGCCAACTTGTAAATAAAATCTTTCTAATATATAATGAAGAAAATGAAGAAAGTGTTGATTTCTTATTTAGCATAATTAAAACACTTATTATAATATACATTAACCCAAAACTAATAACTAATTAATATAATGATGATGAAAAGAGTGTTAGATTTCTTATTTAGCATAATTAAAACATTTATAATGTACATTAACCCAAACCTTATAGCTAAATGATAGTTTTCTAGCCATGTACAAAATGTATTGTAGTTCTACCTCCCTTAAATACTAAAAAGGCATTTTATTATTTAGCATAATTAAAACATTTATAATGTACATTAACCCAAACCATATAGCTAAATGATAGTTTTCTACCCATGTAGGAAATGTATTGTAGTTCTACCTCCTTCCTTAAACACTAAAACGACATTTTAAAGATAAACCATACATTAATTTTTTTTTTTGTAAGTTAGAATTTTGTATTAGAGCCTGCGAGAAAAAGGAATTACAAATGTCTGTAGTTCCTAATCAAATGTGGCAACAGTGCCCTGCTGTGAAACTACCACTGCCACTTGTCAAAAAAACAAGAGTAAAGCATGCAAAAAGGAGACTATGTTGTCACGCAGGGTGAAGTGTTGATTGCTAAACTGAACAGAAAAAACAAAGACCAAAATCCCTTGAGTTGGCTAGCCTCCCATGGATATCGAGATAAAAATGAAATAAAAAACCTAAATCATAATTAACTAAAAACCTGGACCAAGCCTTGGCCCAACAAAGTCTTGGCGCTACTGCGATTTGCCTCTGTCATGCCTTTCTCGGTCCGTGATGGCTTGTCGGAGGTCCTATAGGAAGGACATCAAAATGTCCACATAACTCCAACATTCTGAGTCCTTTATCTGCAGCTCGAGCAGGGCAGACTTGACATCCCCAAGACCCCTATTGAGGTCGTCAAATGAGTTCATGATAACTGCTCTGTTTGTGCACCTGTCACAAGTTGAGCGGAATGGGGGGAAAGCTGAGAGTCGAAAGAGGAGGAAGGATAAGAGGAGGGAGCATAGGAGGTGATAGGGGGGTGGCGAATGGGAGAAGGTGGAGGTGGAGGATGACGAGGAGGGGAGGGGGGTGGAGGCACAAATCTCAACAAATTATTGAGGGTGTCAAACCACTCAATTCTGTAGCCGTAGGGGTTCGAGAGCAGGGAGAGGTCCGAGGTGGTCTCAAGAAGAGGCTGTGCAGGGGGGGGAGCTTCGACAGGGGCCAATAAGGGGATGCCTTCAGATTCAGGTGGAGGGTCAGAATTGGGTGCCTCTCTGCCTCTAGCCGCATACCAGGATGCCCCTCTTTTAGACTTTCCTATGAGGTGGGACATGGCGGTGGATGCAGTGGGCCTGGTACGGAGATCACAGAGGAGGTGTAAGGGAGAGGTGGACTAGAGCAATAAGCCCTGTGATGAGAGGCACGAACCAACAGTCTGTGAAGCCGAGTGGAAAGCGCAACAGGAGAGGTGGAAGAAAATGCGAACCAAGGACAGCTGGACATGGAGACGACGAAAGAGAAAATGAAGTTCAACTCGCCCAGGCCCGACCTTAGGAGCGTCATTGTTGAGGTGTATATGTGATTGAGGAGTCGTCTTATACTGCTCCATGAAATCTCCCATGCAGATGAGTTTCCAAAACGTACGATAAGTTGGTTGCGAGTGAAGTCTAAGGAGTGATGACGGGTGTTTTAACACCATGAGGTGATGGATGAAGGGGGGCGTGTCTCATTAGGCACCAAGTGGTCGACCATCTGGCCATGTGGTCTCCCCGTAGTCTATCCACTTTCCGAGCCTGAAAGCACCCCATCCAGGGGAACCATACATTAATTATTATTATATATTTACTAATATTAATAAATAATGATGGTGTGGAACATTTTTCTATTTCATTAAAAAAATATTTAAATAATAAATCTTACAATATTTAAATAATAAATCTTAAATTGAAATTGTGGTGAATTATGATTTTTTAAATAAAACAAGAAGAAAAATATTGTCCTATTTAAAAAGTTTTTGAAAAATAATTAGATTGTAACAAAGATGGATTTTGAAAATTAATTCTACTAAATTGAAATTAACAGTTATATTAAAATGATATCTAAATAATAAATCTTACAATATTTAAATAGTAAATCTTAAATTAAAATTAAAGTGGTTTAATACAATATGGTGAATTATGATTTTTTAAATAAAACAACAAGAAGAAAAATATTGTCATATTTAAAAAGTTTTTGAAAAAAATTAGATTGCAACAAAGATGGATTTTGAAAACTAACTATACTAAATTGAAATTAACAAGTATATTATGATAATATTAATTATAAGAAAAAATTAATATAAATAATTTAATTTACATTTATTTAAATTATTGATGAACAATTTTGGGTGCATTTGTTTTTGTTGTTATTTCAATTATGGTATAATAGGTAAAGAAAAAAATTGTGGTAAATAATTTTTTTTTGAGCATTCTCAAACATGATGTAAACACTCTTGAAATAATTTTTTAGGCTAACAATACTTAAAGAAAAGAATGGTTAGATTATTAATAGTTTGTTTTTTCATAAGTAAAATAAAACAAAGATTAGGTTAGATGATATATTTTTAACTTAAAAAATTATGCAAAATTTGATGAATCTTAAAAATGTTTTCATCTAAAGCTAAGATGTATGTATCATGCTTAATTATGCCATATAGAACATGTTTAATAATAACCCATAATTTGTTTAAAAAAACACAGAGACTTAAGATCCTATGTATTAAGGCATTTACACACTTTAATTAAGCCTTGAAGAGTTGTAAAAGTTACAAGTTTTTAAGAAAAAATAGTGAAAAAATAAAGAACAAAGTTGTCTTAAAATAATTAATAAATTAATAAATGGACATTTAAGGAAAAACTATAAATATAGTTAGAGTAAAAACACTTTGAAAATAACAATTAATAAACTAACAATCAAGAAAAACTATAAAAACACATTTTTATAATTTAAAATAAATTGAAAATAACGTGAAGGGCAATTAGTTAGTTTAACTTAAAATTTAATAAAAAAAAATTGAATTAATAAAATTATAAATATTAAATGTTAATATTGCA
>JZKD02S1679160.1:331134-347867 GCA_000966675.3 Picea glauca
CAAGAGGGGTGCCCACAATAGGGGCACCCTCTCTCGAGGAAACAAGATCACCCCCTCTCAAAGGGCGCTCATCGCCCACTTTTCTATTCCATGACACTCCACCCATAGAATTCAGTCAGATACCCTCCATGGAGCTTCTCTGGTAAAAGAGGAGACAACCTCCTCCACTACTCATCACCCCTCGTCTCCCCCACCGCTCCACAGAATGAGCAAGGTAAAAGAGGAGGCACCACCCTTGGGCGCGCACCCCACTTTGACCACCAACCTCTCGGCCCCTCCCATCGTCAAGCTAGATGACCTCGACTATGGAGATGGAAGCTACCAGGTAGAGGAGGAGATTCCTCCAAGCTGGCAGTTAGAAATTCAAGAAGGAACAACCAAAGACACTACCAAAGAGGCTGACAACATAGCAGGCAAGGAGGAGGAAGATCATCCACAACATTTCTCCAACCACCTCGTGGAGGATCATCTTAGCATCCTCTTCGAGATCAGACAGAAGCAGGAGGACCATGTGCACTCACAGTGAGTCCTTAGTCAACGAATGGACATCCTGTTCGATGAGCTCTAGGACATTCCTGTGCACGCCAAATTCCTGACTTGCAGTCAGCAGTTCACCCCGGCTTACAACATACATGGAAAACCAAGCCCGACTAAGGATTAAAGTTTCCAAGTTTCAGTTTTTTTCTGTCCAATTTAGTTGCAGAGTCGTTGGTCTAGCTAACCACGACAGACTAGCTTTCTTTTCTTATTATATTTGCATAGTTTCAGTTATGGAATCTCTGCCTATAGCTAGCCTAAGTCGAAGGTGACAACATTGAGTCTGTATATTTTTGTTTACGGAGACAAACTACAATTTTGGTCTATATATTTTTGTCCACTATAATTTTGGTGTAAAAACTGAGAAGGACACGTCAATACCTGATCATCAAGAAGCCACCTATACCGGTGTCCCTCTTATAGCAACACAGGTGGCTAACACTTATCTTTGTATAGATTATGAATGTCATTAATACAAAGTTCTACTTTTATTTAAAAAAAAAAATGTAATATTTTAATATTATATTTACTTTATTAAAATTATACTACATGTAATAACCTTAACATTAAAATTTTAAATGTATAATGAATAAAATATCTATCGTTTACATTTAAACCATTTAACCCCATTTTTTGATTTCCATCATTTATTATTTATGAAAATACCTCATTTTTAATTTCCATCATTTATTATTTATTATATAAAGAATAAAAGAAATAAAAATAAAATTTAAATGAAATAGTAAAATTAAATTAAATTTTCAAAACAATAAATAACAATAAAATAAAATAGAATTTTAAAATACTTGAAGGATTTACGCTTCCATCATTTATTATTTATTATATAAAGTATAAAAGAAATAAAAATAAAATTTAAATGAAATAGTAAAATTAAATTAAATTTTCAAAACAATAAAAAACAACAAAATAAAATAAAAATAAAATCGAATTTTAAAATACTTGAAGGATTTAGGCAACCTGCGGCCTTGCATGAGGCCCATGTGCCTTCCCCACCATTTCGAAGAAAAAAAAAAAAAAAAACAAAACCAAAAACCAAAAACCTACCCTATTGCATGAGGCCCATGTGCCTTCCCCACCATTTCGAAAATAAAATAAAATTAAAAAACAACCAAAACCCTACCCTAACCCTAACCCTCCTGTATTCATTTCTCATTTTCTTGGTAGAGGTTTTATCCGTCGGAAGAGAGCTGAGGGTTCTGAGGTTATGCGGGTTCATGGGCATGCCATGGTCTCATTTCTGCACCACAGAATCCTAAAGTATTCATTTTTTCCCTCCTCCTCAGAGTTTGGTTCTTTTGCTTGTGGAGGTTACTCAGTTTGGCTGACGAGAAGGTTTATAAGTGTAGCTCACAGTTTGCCTCAGCTCGGGTGACTTATTGTTTCATGTATTCATCTAAAAATGCAGAGGTTTGAATCCCATCCTTGATAGTACGTTGGTTTCTTTTCCAATTATTAGTTGGTATTGATGTGGGTTCGAGTCCTTTGTGGTTGTTTTTGTGTGGGCTTAATAGTGTTGTCATGGGTATTGGATCTCGCTTTCTCACATCTCTGTAATTTATGGATTCCCCAATGCGGTGTTTAGGGTTTGCGATTCAAGTTTTATGAGGATTTTTTTTAATCTTGGGGTTGGGCTTTAAGATTTTGGCATGGACTAATGAAAAAAATTCCGTTCCCTGTACGAATGGTTTGTTCCTGGTATCGGTAATTTTGTTCTAGGTAGTGCTCATATTATGTATTTTTTTTTCTTTTATGCTATAACATAATAAGAACATTTTATATTAATATAGTAGTAGAATTACATATTTTATGCTTCTCCTCTAGAGAATTAAATTGATGAATTGGTTAGCATGGATATGTAAATGGTTTAATGAATTAGATTTAAAACAAAATGTTTATATATACATATATATTATTTCATATTTTATATATTATTATTATTATATATATATATATATAACCTAAACAATGTTAAACCCTCCACACATATATAACTTAGAAATAATGGAGAAAGCCCTAGTTGTAAGCACCAATTATAAGTTTCAGTTGTGAGAGTCAGTTGTAGGCGTATTAAGAGTCAGTTCTTAGTTAAGAGTCTAGTTGTCTTTGGTTTGCATGTAACTGACTCGGTCGATTCTTTTCCTACATAAGGATGTAATCCGTCTTCATTGAATAATACATAAGTGAGCGTAGCCTAACTGTGGTGTTTGTTTCACATATTTTATCTTGATATCAAAGCAAGGTTCTGTTGAACATATCGCCTGTTGAAGATCGGTCTATCACAGATACATTGTTGTTGTTGGAGATCAAAATTGAGTGAATCATTGGAGGTGTTATTGGAGATCGTTGTTGTCCATCTCTGCAATTGTTGTGTGAGGAGAGGCATGACCTGCGCGAAGGAGAGAAATTCCGAGTCCACGCTATATGGGAGAGGAGCCACCAGTTGCTGTGAGAGGAAGAGAGCCACCAACATCTGTTTGCAAGTCAGATCGTTGTTGAGAAGAGCGTCGTTGTTGGAGGAGAAACCAGAGCCACGAATGTTGGGAGGTAGAAAGAGATAGCTCGTGGTATCATTGTTGCTAATGTGAGAGGCAGATCGCTACTGCAAAACTTGTTTCCATCCTTCAAGGTGTTCGTGCGCTAGAGAAGAAACTTCGTTCCAGTTTGTGGAAACCATGAAGTCGTGAGACTCGATATTTTTTATATAGCTTTGCATGCGTGGAGTGCAGTTGAATCGTGAAGGTCGTGGCTTATTCCGTATGGTAAAGTGTGGTAAAGCTATGGTTTATATGTGAAACCTTTTTTTTATATTTGGAGCATTTAAAATAATTGTGCCACGACTTCTTCTCTTATGCATGCAAATGAGAAAAGGGATATTCTATTAAAGTGAGTTATTTTTTAAGTGGATATAGGTGAAAAAGGGAGTTATTCATTTTAATAAAAAAAAAGGTGGATATTTTAGATATTAAGGTGCATGCATAATTTAAAAGTTGATATATGCATGTGAGGTGGTGTTATGATTTAAAGGTGGATGCATGCATGATTTAAGCTGAGAACAGAGATAGAGTTGGATCAGTGGATCCGAAGGCAAAGCGACGGACTGCTCAGCATCGGAGACAACTCGACAGAAAGTTGCATATCCTTGGTGATTTAATTGCAGAGAATATCTTGCAACGACGACGAATCTGCTGGCACAGACCTACCTCAACAAAGCCAACAAGTTAGATGGCTCGAACTTCATTAACTGGAAATTCAAGATGCAGACGCTCATAGAGGGCTATGGTGTCTGGAACATTGTGAAGAGAACTAAACTGAAACCTGATGCGACTGCTAGTGTGACAGCAACACAGATCCAAGACTGGGAGAAGCGCGAAAATAAGGCAAAGGTATTGTTGCGCATGTCAGTTAAAGATAGCATAATTCCACATATTAGAGACGCTACAACTTTTGTTGCAACATGGACAACGCTTAAAGTGTTGTATGAAACTAGGAACAAAAATCGCATTTTGTTCTTGAAAACTAAATTGCTAGGCATTAAGATGGATGGAAATGAATATGTTAGTTCATTTTTGGGTCATATTAAAGAGGTGAAAGAAAATCTAGTAAATATAGGGGAAAATGTTTCCAACATTGATCTAGTGACTATTACCTTAAATGGTATGCTAGAAGATTATCATATGTTCATAACAAGTCTTTTAGCAAGGGAGAAACCTCCTATGTTTGAAGAACTGACAGGTATTTTACTGCAAGAGGAAGAGAGGCGCGGGAATCTGAAGCCTCAGAGTAAATATTTGGTACTATGGTCAAATAATAGATCTGCGAGAGGGAGATCAGGAGTAAGAGGCAGAGGAGGTAGTTCATGGCAGAGAGGTGGTTCATGGAAGAGAGGCAGTTCATCGCAGAGAAGACAATCTCCAAATCAAGATATTCAATCTGATAGGAATGAGTCAAAGGGTTGTTTTTATTGTGGTCGACCTCGACATATGGTTAAAGACTGTCATAAGAAGAAAAATGATGAGGCTAGGAATAAACCTAGAACACATTCAGGTCATTCTGCAAAAAAATCTTCAAATCAAGATCACATATTATTTATTGCTAGTGATGATATTGATGAACCCCCGAATTTTGACTCACGGGATCTTAGGTTGTTTGTGTCTAATGCTGCTTTATCTACTGAAACAGATGATTCTGATGCCTGGTTTGTGGATTCTGGAGCATCAATACATATGACTTGTAATAAAAATTGGTATGCTAATTTCAAAGAAACACAGAATGGTGCCAACATATATCTTGGAGATGACCGTGCTCATCAGATCAAGGGATATGGAGACATTCCTGTGACATTGCCGAATGGTATTGTTCATCACATTCGCAATGTGGTATATGTGCCAGGAATAAAGAAAAATTTGATCTCTGTGTCCACCATTACAGATCAGAATTGAAGGTTGAATTTTTCAAGAATTATTGCATAGTGAAGGATCTGCTAGACCACTTCTAAATTGTTGCAACGGGAGTCAGAGCAGGAGTTCTATACAAACTTGATGTTACCAACAAACTACATCAGGCACTGACTTCTGCAACTATGCCAACAGAGATTCTTTGACATCAAAGGTATGGACACATCAATCATCCTAATTTATTGTTATTACAGAAAAAGAATATGGTTGAAGGACTTACCATGTTAAAGAATGAGAAGGTTTCTTGTGATGGATGTGCATTAGGAAAGATGCACAGAGATGAATTCCCCTCTAATCCTGATAAGAAAAAGAGAGATGTGTTAGATTTTGTGCATACTGATGTTTGTGGGCCTATGCAGACTAGGTCTTTAGGAGGTGCATTTTACTTTCTGTTGTTTATTGATGATTGCACGAGATACACATGGGTTTACTTAGACGAAAAAGTGATGTTTTCGAGTACTTTAATAAATTCAGAACCATGGTAGAAAAGCAGACAAGAAAATCCATCAAAATCCTCCATTCAGATCAAGGGGGAGAGTATAAATCAGGGGACTTCAACAAATATTGCAAAGATAATGGAATAGTACAACAGTTTACAGTACATCACAGTCCACAGCAAAACGGAGTCACCGAAAGGAAAAATAGAACTATGGTAGAGTGTGCACGCAGTCTGATGAAAGGCAAGAATCTCTCAAATGCATTTTGGGATGAAGCCATAAATACTGCAGTTTATTTAAAGAATATAAGTCCAACAAGGTGTCTTGATAGTGTTACTCCTTTCGAAGCCTTGTATGGTTCCAAACCTGCAGTTAATAATTTGAAAGAATTTGGGTGTAAGGCTTTTGCTGTAACGAATCTGTTCGTTACGACAACCATTCTTGTAATAGGTGCAAATTTTTTTTTTCTTTTTTTTTTTTAAGGTGTGTGCGCGTGGGTAGAATTAACAACACTCTTAACTGTACGACGCCACTCGAAAACCAACAAGACGCAACCACGAAGTTCAACACAAGCAGACTAAAGGAACTCAAGGAGAAACTGCAACAATTACAACCATAGGCAGACGACACACAACACATACATTAAGACATACTGGGGTGCACAGTGAGGACACAGAGGGAAGAATCCAGGGTGTTAGGGTTACTATTTCTGTCAGGTGACGCAAGCTGCCCCTCTCTGGCCAGTCACTCTCACCAGGACCTTCTGTCTCTTGGCCCGAAGAGTCAAAACCCTTCCAACTCCTCTCGGGAGTTCTCACTACCCACAACTATCTCCTCGACGATCTCCCCTTCGCTTCTCGGGAAATCGGCGTTCACGCTATCGCGAACCCTGTGTGCACTTCCCGTGCAACTCAAACCTCTGAACTCCTATGCCTGATGGTCAACGGTCAACGACTCAGTCCTGTCAGGGATTCCCCTATCGAAAAATTAGCATATGAAAGGTTGCGATTCACTCACCTTTCCAAACCCCGAATGTCGAGGTGTGATGCCACGTGTTTGCGCTCCACACTGTTCTTGTGGGACCCTTCACAACTCGGGGGTTCGCTCTTTCTCCATGGTCCTTTAGAATTTGAAAAAACCAAAGTGTCGAGTCCCGACTCCCAGGGATCTCGCGCCACCTGTCCCCGCTTTGATCGACGGTTCCGAATAACTCGAAAAATTGTGATTCGCGATTTCGACGTGCATGCAACTTGCCTCATCAAACACCGATCGCCGAAACCTGATGGGCGTTGGTTCTTACCTCTTGCGCCAAAGGATTAAACCCCGCGCAACTTATCCACGATCCAATGATCAGTGGGACTTCACCTATTCCTTTCGCGAATCTTGTACGTTGGCTCCCGCCTTGGTGAATTCCTCCGCTTCGAAGCCTTTCCTGTTCGAATCTCTCCAGGGACTATTCCCACTACCTTCACAATGGAACTATCCCTCCTGAGCTTTGTAAATTCTAACTCCTTCAACGGAAGGTTGGCACACTCCTTATACTCAGCGTCCAACCACTCTCCAAGTGTTGGATCTTCAGGACTCTCGTGTGTTTCTTCTCCTCTGCGAACCCTCAACGTGAGAGTCGCTGATACGCGTAAAAGCGCTACTCTTCCTGAGATTCTATCCTCATATCCTCAACAGGTTCCTTGACTCCTGCACCCCGTAGAGTCTTCTACGAACACACGGTGCTGTCTTTCCTGAGCTTCAGCGAATACTCAAACCCCTTGGGGGATTTTCTTCCTTCTCCCTCTGATGGAGAATATGGGCGCCTCTTGCTATCCTTCTGCTCAAGTGACCTATTGCTGAGTGCTCTGGGTATTCAGTAACCCAGTAAAATCTCCCTTAGTGGATGCTTCCTTCAGATGGTAGAACTCGATGAGTTCCTTCCTCCTGGGCTATCTGCGCACTCTCTCAATGCCCTCCTGACGGAGTATCTCTGCCACAGAACACCCGACAGTTATACTTTCCCTATGTGCTCACGCACTTCGCTCAACATCCTCTAGACGAAGCTCCTCAGAATCTTCAACAGAATTCTGGTCTTTCAGAACTCCCAACAGAGTTCTTTCCTTACACACACTCGATACCCTCTTGGTAGAGATCCTACATAACTTCTCAAAGGTTCTGTCGACAACAGTGTCTCAACTACACTGCCTTGACTATTGAGGTGTTCAGTAACCCCAAAAGTCCCCCTTCTACAAGAGTTGTTGACTTCAGTGCTTGTGCTCTCAGCACGCCTTTGTCTGACTCCTCCGAGTTCAGAAGTGCCTCCTCTGTGCACTGGTATTCAAAGTCTCAACACTCTTTCATGCCCTCATGGCATGAAACCTCAAAGACCTCTCAAACCTGAAATCAAACACACTTCCTGCAATGGCATAATCAAAATACACAAATGCAACATATAATGAATACACACACACAAACATGCATATAATGACATAATAATGCAGGAAAACTTCTATGTATTAATAATGGAAAATGGCTATATATTTTTACAAGGTGTTCCTTGAGCTCTCTCTCAGCTCTCTCTTCTGCTCTACATGCATACCCCATTCTCTCAAAATGATATCCCCCTATCTCTTTTGCCCGAGGGGCTCTTAGCTCTCTTCTCCAGGATTTACCTACTCTAATTAATTTACAATCAATCACAATGAATGGGATGTCTAGTCCAGGATCTGGAGCTAGATCTCAGCCATACAACACATTAATTGCTTATCCTATCTATAGCCTGCGCAAAGGCATGGCATTCTCTGGCTCACCAGCCTAAGAAATTAATTCTACATTGAATTATAAATTCAAAATGAGGTTGCACCTCTCTTCAGCCTTAAATGCATGCGCGCTGACGTGGCTGGCTGGCTGGCTGCATGGAGAGATTCTCCTGCATCATACTCCACAACTGCAAAATTCATGAGATCCTGCAAAATTTCCTTGTAGTTGTTGGAATCCACCTGGGTCCCAAACAAGCCGTTGGAGCTTTTCATCTGCTCCATTCTGCTGCTGCTGCTTCCGCTGCGCTGTTGTTGTTGCCTTTCCTCTACCCAGCTTCTCTTCGCTGGTAGTCTGTGCTGACCTCAACATCAGCTTTCTGATGTCCTCTATTTCTCGGTCCAGCTGCTCCTGTGGCTGGCTCTGGTTTTGCAGTCTCCTCAGCTGCAAAATATTTTGTCCATTCAACAGATCATCATGATCTCCCATGCCATCTTCTTCATCTTCATCTGTGGCCTTGAATTGCCACTCTACTACAGGCTTTAGTTCTGCAGTTCCTTCTTGACTGTTCTGTTGTTCAGTCATTGTCTTCTCTTCTGATAGCTCAAATTCTGTCATTTTTATGGCTGGCTCTGGATTGTTCAACCAATCCTCCAACATCTCCAGCTCCATCTCCCATGGAGTAATAATTCTATCTGCATGTTCCTCGGCTTCCTCTGCTGCTAGCTTCAACGCTACAACACTCTCAGATTGATTCCTGAATCTGTCGAGCTCTTCCTCAGAACACTCACTTTCTGCTTCTGCTGTCAGCTTCAGTGCTGCAGCTTCTCGGTTTTCAGCTCCCAGGCTGAATATGTTGAGACATTCCTCATAATTCTCGCCTCCTCCATCTTCTGCTACAATTTCCCCTGTTGCAGCCTTTTCAGCTTCAACGCTGAGTGCTTTGAGCCATTCCCCGGAATGCTCACTCTCTTCTCCCACTTGGGCAGCTCCCAATTTCTTCTCTAACTCTTCTCCTTCGACAGTCATCTCCAGCTGTGACTGTTCTTCTGCTGTTACTGCATCTACAATACAACTTTCTGCCTCTGCCTGGGCACATGGTAGGAATATTGAAATTCCCCCAATCATCAGAAGATCATTCTGGTGTTCCTCCTCTCCTGTGAGCTGCCTCTGCTGATCCAAATTCGCCTCTAAATTTGTGAGACTATCAGACAGTCTCATCTTCTTTGTCAGCTCCTCTGGCTGATCCAAATTTACCTGTCCATCCCTGCCCACCTGGCGATATGGGATGCTCTAGCTGCTTCAATGGAAGACCATGAGATCAACCGATCCCATCTTCATCAGCAAACCTTGCTGGATTGAACTCTCCATTGTGTCCATAAGACTTTCAGACCGTCTAAATTTTTCATCTTTGCCCACTTGGCAATTTAACACACTCTCGTTGCCTTCTTGGCAGTCTTCAATGCTTTCACCGCTCTCCTGGAAGTTTGACATGATTCCACTGCCCTCCTGGCAGTCTTCGAGATCTTCATCTAATCTCCTTTCATTGCCCAACTGGAAATGCAAAGTTTCTTGGCTGCCCTCACGACAGTCTGGGAGATCCTCAACTGACCTCAACCTGTTGCCCTCTTGGAAATCTGGAATTTCTTTTTTTTTGCCCAACCGACAATACTTGAAATCATCAGCTGATTCCAATTTATCCCAATCATGATCATCATCGAGACCTTTCCCAGTCTCTGGCCAACAGTAACAAATCATTTCTTCTTCTGTGGCCCTGAGGTCCTCAGCATACCTCAACCATCTTCTCAACAACCTTTGCTGTCTTTTGACCATCAATTCCCTAATTGGCCATTTAACCTTTGGTGTCTTCATGGGCCATTCATTAACCCATCTCGACTTCTTATCCTGCCTCATCCTCATCTCGAGCTCTTCCATTTCTCGCTTTATGTCAACGAGCTCTTTATCCATCTCTGCTGCGCTCATCAGCTTAGAGCTCTTTCTTTTGGCATGCTTCCGGCTGTCAACAACCATTTTGCTGCTTCTATCTGTCTCCCTGACAGATCTATTGTTGTCACTCCTACAATCTTAAGTGCTTAGCTTCCTCTTCTCACAGTCTCCTAATGACTGTATCCACGACTGTTGTCCACCTGCACGCTGTCATCCCAGAGTCTTCAGTAACTCTGTCTTCCTTCTGCTGCCATCTCACTTCACCTGAAATGTACAGAGGAAGTTCTGGCTCTGATACCACTCTGACGCAATTCATGTGTATCAGAGTGCTTTCCCTTTCTTCCTTCACCTCTCTCGCCTGAAATATACACACGAGATGAGAGGCTCTGATACCACTTGACGCGAAAACTCGGGACCCTCAATGGTTCAACTCGCTCCTCACCAGGACCTTCTCTTCTCACAGGCCTGAAGAGTCAAGGACTCTTCCAACTCCTCTCGGGAGTTCTCAATACCCACAGGTATCTTCTCTCACGACCTCCCCCTTGGCTTGTCGGGAGATCGGAACTCGCAGGATTGCGAGTTCAACACTCACGGGATCGAGTCCTTCAATTCCTCAAAACTCGATGGTCAAAGGGTCAACGTCTTTGTATATCGGGGAATTCCCTATCGGGAAATTGCCACTCGCGATATCAGCGTGCTGAACTTTCAACCCCCGAGTGTCGATGTGCCGATCCCCGATATAGTGCCACCTGTACTCCACTATCCTCCAGGGTCCCACACTGCCATGGCACCTTCGGGATTTCGTGAATCACGAATCCACGATGTAAGTTTTCCTTGGTTTCGAAAACCCCGAACGCTGAATCCAAACCTCCCGGGATCGCATGCCACCTGTGGCGTGGAGATCAACAACTCCGAATGACTCGGGAAATCGCGACTCGCGATTTCAATGAACCTGTGCCTTACCTTGTCAACCGCCAAATGTCGAACCCCGATGGGCCTTGATCCTTCCTACGCCTAGGGGTTAACTCCCACGCATCTTCTCCACGATCGGACGATCGACGGGGTTTCACGATTCTCCTCCGCAACCCCTGTCCGTTGATTCTCTTCTGTGAGGATTTCTTCCGCTCCGAAGCTCCCTTCTGTGCGAACTTCCTCCTGGGTCTGTCCCACGATCCCACGATAGAACTAACCCTCCTGAGCTTGGTTTTTCCCACTCCTTCAACGGAAGGTTGGCACACTCTTTATACTCAGCGTCCAACCACTCTCCAAGTGTTGGATCTTCAGGGCTCTTGTGTGTTTCTTCTCCTCTATGAACCCTCAACGTGAGAGTCGTTGATACGCATAAAAGCGCTACTCTTCCTGAGCTTCTATCCTCATATCCTCAACAGGTTCCTTGACTCCTGCGCCCCGCAGAGTCTTCTACGAACACACGGTGCTGTCTTTCCTGAGCTTCAGTGAATACTCAAACCCCTTGGGGGATTTTCTTCCTTCTCCCTCTGATGGAGAATATGGGCGCCTCCTGCTATCCTTCTGCTCAAGCGACCTATTGCTAAGTACTCTGGGTATTTAGTAACCCATTAAAAGCTCCCTCAGTGGATGCTTCCTTTAGATGGTAGAACTCGATGAGTTCCTTCCTCCTGGGCTATCTACGCACTCTCTCCACGCCCTCCTGGCGGAGTATCTCTACCACAGAACACCCGACAGTTATACTTTCCCTGTGCGCTCACGCACTTCGCTCAACATCCTCCAGACGGAGCTCCTTAGAATCTTCAACAGAATTCTGGTCTTTCAGAACTCCCAACAGAGTTCTTTCCTTACACACACTCGATACCCTCTTGGTAGAGCTCCTACAGAACTTCTCAAAGGTTCTGTCGACAACAGTGTCTCAGCTACACTGCCTTGACTATTGAGGTGTTCAGTAACCCCAAAAATCCCCCTTCTACAAGAGTTGTTGACTTCAGTGCTTGTGCTCTCACCACACCTTTGTCTGACTCCTCTGAGTTCAGAAGTGCCTCCTCTGTGCACTGGTATTCAGAGTCTCAACACTCTGTCACGCCCTCATGGCATGAAACCTCAAAGACCTCTCAAACCTGAAATCAAACACACTTCCTGCAATTGCATAATCAAAATACACAAATGTAGCATATAATGAATACACACACAGAGACATGCATATAATGAAAGAATAATGCATGAAAACTGCTCTATATTAATAATGGCAAATGCCTGTATATTTTACAAGGTGTTCCTCGAGCTCTCTCTCGGCTCTCTCTTCTGCTCTACATGCATACCCCATTCTCTCAAAATGAGATCCCCCTATCTATTTTTCCTGAGGGGCTCTTAGTGCTCTTCTCCAGGATTTACCTACTCTAATTAATTTACAATCAATCATAATGAATGGGTTGTCTAATCCAGGATCTGGAGCTAGATCTCAGCCATACAACACATTAATTTCCTATCCTATCTACAGTCTGCACTAAGGCATGGCATTCTCTGGCTCACCAGCCTAAGACATTAATTCTACATTGAATTACAAATTCAAAATGAGGCTGCACCTCTCTTCAGCCTTAAATGCATGCGCACTGGCGTGGCTGGCTGGCTGGCTGGCTGCATGGAGAGATGCTCCTGCATCATCAGGGGTGTCGCAAGAGTGGAAACCTTTCCTTTAAAGGGCTCGAGGCTCTTGATACGGCACTGGATTCCTTATATAGAAGAATCACACACACAGTCATGACTCTTAAGGCTACCCGGGGGTGACTATATCCCGCCCGACATCCGACCAAGCAACCAACTGAATACAATCAAGTACAACATAAATAAGAAGTACGATTGTGCCCCTTACGGAAGGCGCTTGACAAGGACTCTGACAACGAACACTCGAGTTCAACATTATCTAAAGAACAACCACCTCGGTATACTAACTTGGGGTAATTATGCTACGTAGTTCCAGGTTATTGCACCACGTATGTTATTAACAATAATTAAAAGTTACAATAACTCCGTCATGAAACATTAACCATCTATCATTTATGTCACAGTCCGGACCATGATTTTACAAGTATTATACCTCTTATATGCTAACACCCGCTAAATTCATAATGACCTTACAAGATTAATTCATTCACTAAAGTCCAATAGTAATGCACTAAAAATGACATCATACTTAGGTAATATCAATTGGAAAACAACAACATACACCATAAATTAAAATGGCAATCTAAATTAATAAAATTTAATGAAAAAAGTAAAAAGGGCATTATTGGATGTGGCAACTATCAATTTTTAAATAACAATAATTAAAATAGCAATTAATTAAAGAGGTCACTATATGGAAATAGCATCATGATTATAGGAATCATCAATTGAAAGTACAATATACACCATAATTTAAAGAGGGCAATCTTATAATATGATAAGGTTTAAAATGACAATGACAACTATCCACCTTACAATTTACAACAAATTAAGATATCCTTCAATTAAAGATGTCAGTATATGGAGTTACCATTAGGTGACATCATTTTGAATAACCCCAGGTGTAGAATACTTATAACCATAAACTCCAATATATAAATGACATCATAATTATGAAAAAAAATCATGTTTTAAATAAACAAAATCAACATATTGCCAATCACATCATCTCTAAAAATACCATCCTTCAGGTCAACATATAAATAACCTCTGATATATGAATGACTTCAGATTTCTAGAAATAACAAGATGACTCCACAACTGCAGCGTGATTAGACAGCGGCAACGATAGTTAAAATGACCAAGTGTAAATATACAATATTAATAACAACACGGTACCAAATATCCCTGTTTTTAAATGCCCATAATAAAAACCAATGCATTTAAGTCACAATATATATAATAACGTAGTAAGTATATATATATATATATTCGGTGTCACTGGCCTTTGAATTCACATTACATTTACCTTACCCTAATCCGGCCAAAGAATTTAACAATAATTTTAAACTTCATGTCGCCAACACCAATCATTGTATTCTTGTTTCATTATACCCTAGCTTTCTTCCTTTTCCTATTGTAAAAAAATATCATCCTATTTATATGTAACATCGATTGGAAACTGACGAGATGACATCATAGTAAAAAAAAAATACGGCAATGTAAAAAAACAGCAACCTGGAAATGCCAATAATAAGACAGACGGTATTGAAAATTGCCAGATATCTATATAAACGAATTGACAAGAATAAGATAATCAATAATTTAAATTCGATGTACAGAAATAACTTCCCATTTACATGACTGGGTGATATTACGGCATAAAGGTTACTATGCGGCAGTGACAGCTAGGCTGCCACGCAGCAGTGACAGCTGTTGTTTAATACTATAGTTAGAGACTGCACATTCAAGGTGTGAAAAAAGGAACCTACATCCACGTCTGGAGGCGTTGGCATGCCATACGCGGAACCAGAACCTTAGGGATTTGACTGTCAGAGCTATATTTGGCAAGCGAGGAAGGGAAATTCCCAGGCAGAGCTGTCAATTGGGACGCAACAGTCAAGACGCAGAGACCAACAACCCAATGCCATGGAAATTTTAAACCAACACGAGAATTCATACAATCCAGCCCAAGGAGCGATGAGATGCCCATGACGTCGAAAGGCCAGTCAGGTGCAACGATAAGACAGTGGTTCATGAAAATGGATGACAGTGAAGGTAAAACAAGATGCAGGTCTATAAAGCGATTGACAGTAAATTTTGTTAAAGGAACTGCCCGCAGCCCCATGGAAAAAAAATGCCCAACGAAAACCAGAAACGAAGAGAAATGAGGCTCAGACGGGAGGAGCACGCGCTCAGAACGCAGCCCAATAATAATAAAACGCTCAAGGAACAGATGCCCACTGGTCACACTAAAATGCCCAATCTAACAGTGCAAAATTGCCCAACAACAGTTGCAAATACCCAATACACAGTTTGCAAAAACGCTGAAAACACAGTTGCAAAAACACGCCCCATAAAAGTGGTAAAAGCCCAAATAAAGTAAATAATTTTGCCCCATAACAGTGCAAAAACACCCACTGAATAAGCAAACGGCCAATGTACCATTGAATCACTGAGTGTAAATAGAATGCCCACTACCAGAATGTCTTACGGAAAAAGATGAATACGCCCAACATAAGAATGCTCAAACTGAAGGAAAAAGATGCAGACCATCAACATTAAAATGCAGATCAATGCCCAATATATCGACAAAACGCAGACCAATAAGCATTAAGGTATTTTAGATGCAGATCAATACAGAATACAACGATATCAATTTCAGCAATTTCCAGCAGGCAAGTGATAACATTATAGACAATATCTAGAATGCAAATCGTAGCAATTACAGACAATTTCCAGAATACTATAATATCAATATCAGAAATTTTCAGAACATCATGATAAACCACTCCTTCTACCATACAGATGAAAAGCGTACCTGTTCCTTGTCGCCCCTCCCTTTGGATTGGCGTCCCGCGCTTCATGTTGCATCCCGCTCTCCGTACTCCTCTCGCTCGCCGACCATAGAGGACTCACCGGTACCTCCCAGCCAAACGCTAGGGGTACTCTGCTTCCCCCTTAGCCCCCCGAGCCACAAAGGGGCCACACAAGAACCAGAGATAAGACTAGCTTCTCAGCTTGCCTCCACGGCTGAGCTACCACTCCAACACAGCTGAGATAAACCTAACTCCTCACAAGAAATTCGTCAAGCCACAATTCGACAGCGTAACGTTACGCTAACCATTCCTTTCTTCCTCCTTCTTTTCCCCTTCTTTTATAGAAAAAGAGACCCACCAACTTTCCTAAATTATTATTAAATTAATTTTTTTAATGACAAAGCTCTAAACATTCTCCGTCGTCCCAGTGTCCCTCATCCCCCATGTTTCTCTAATTAAATTACTTTAATTTAAATAAAAGACTCATTTCCCTCACTCCCCTTAAAGTCGCTCCTAAAAACACTCCTAGGGTTCCTAGATCCCCTCTCATGCTTTTAATAACATTCCTAAAATGAAGTTTCTTATTTTTAGTAACTCCTAAATGTTGATTCCTTTTCTCTTTTTACCCTATGTCTCCTACTTTCCATTTTTAAGTTTCCTTTATCACAAGTTTCCTCATTTCTATTTTTTTTATTCCTCTCTTTTATTATTATTTTTTTATTTTTATTTTTATTACTTTTTTTTTTTTTAACCCAAAATGATAAATGCACTTAACAGTCTTTTCAATAATTATTTAAAAGCCTAAATTTGTACTCCCACTGTTTAACAATTTTAATTCTTCTTTAAAATTTAAAAACCCTATGGTTCAATTAATTTATCCCCCTCATTACCTTATTCCCCTTAGTTTAAGAAGACTTAACTAACACATAGGAGGGTTTTAGTTTACGCCCTTATGTTTATTTTTGTAGGATCTTTTCTTAGGGATTATCATAATTTTATCTTTGAGATGTTTTTAAATTTAGGCTTAGATTGACTAGGCGACAATTCATTAGGGGAGTCGTTTTAAGAATTTTATCAGGTGTTAAGGTCTTAGGGTCATCCAGGTAGTCTCATCATCATCATCAATGCGACGTGCCCTT
>JZKD02S1679160.1:375770-395495 GCA_000966675.3 Picea glauca
TATATATATATATATATATATATATATCTTTGAAATATACATAGTGATATATATTTGTGTAGTTTCATTGGCTATGGATTTGTAGAGCCTATTTAAAAATAACATGAAAAATGGAGATATTGAAAGGCATTTCTAAAAATGAAGTTTTGTTCTTCTTGAAGTCTGAGCTATGAGGATTGTCATATGGAACCTAAAGATGAATCATAAGTCAACAAATATGTAAAATAAAAAACATTTATATGGTTTCTCTTACCTTGATGCAATATACATAGAAAAATGTATTTGGTTATGTGAAAGCATTTTGTCATGTATTTTTTCAAACAAACATAATTTGAAGTTTCGTTTGCATTACTACATATTCATCTAAGAAAATTTTAGATGTAGAGAAAATTCTTGGCTATATATCTTCATTGTGATATATTTTAAAAAGAGTGTAGACTCTTAGGGAATAACTTCTCAAAACTTCATGATGGAGATATTGTGAGGCTTAGACATGAACATTATCAGGCTTGGAGCTACATTAGAAGACTATTCATTACAAAAAAAGTGTTAGGATATGGTTATATATCTTCATTGTGATATATCTTAAAAAGAGAATAGACTATGAGGGAATAAATCCTCAAAACTTCATGATAGAGATATTGAGAGGCTTAGACATGAACATTATCACGCTTGGAGTTAAAGTAGAATATTATGCATCAAAAAACAAAGTGCTAAAATATTTGTTGGGTTGTTCATGGAGAGGAGGCTACTCATATATTTAGGGACATGGATTATGGGTGTTGTACATTGTATGATACTAAAACCTATTTTACTTAGAGTGAAAAACTGATGAATGCATATGTACTTTTAATTTCCTATAGTATATAATGAAACCTCTTTGCTGGAATGTGCTAGCATTGCCTCTTTTGAAATTAAAGTAAACTATGAACAAATAAAATCAAATTATGCATGCAAGGATCTACTATGTCCGTCTATCTTTACTCCCTACATTTTGAAGTTAATTTATTTAGTATAATAAATTCATTTAAAGCATATGATTCATAATTCTCTTGAATAGATCATTGATACTCATAACCAACTATGTAATTGAAGATCATAGCATAGAAACCACGAAATGAGTAAGCTCGATAGGATAAAAAGCACCGGTGTGTTTAATGATAAAAAGCACTAGTGTTGTAATGAAATGTGCACCGGTGCTGATATATAATAAACAAACAATGATCATACTACTATTTTAACAACAACAATTATAATAATAAAAAACAATATTCATGCATTTTTAATTAAAAAAGCGCATTGGTGCTTATGTATCATACTTCCGCATCAGTGCATTCTAAAGTTCATGCACCAGTCGGGATTGTCTTGTAGTGCACCGGTGCATGGTATCATAGATTTGATTGGTGCATTATTGTTACTAAAGCATCGATACATTATGATTTATAAGAGCACCAGTGCCCCAATATTGTTTGGACAACCTCGGTACTTTCTGTGAAATTTAAGCACCGATGTTTTAAGTTTAAGAACACATCAGTGCATGGTATCATATATTTGACCGGTGCATTGTTGTTATTAAAGAACTGGTGCATTATTATTTATAAACACATCGGTGTCCCAATATTATAGGACCTCCTTGGTGCTTTCGATGAAATATAAGCATTCTTGCTTTCAATTTGAGAATACATTGATGTGTATACACCATGAAGCACACCGCCTAGAAAACAATTCGCTAAAGCCTCTGCCCACCTAAATTTTTTAGTTATAATGAAGTTCTGTTGTAATCTCCACAAAAACATCCGCTACCAAAAATGAATATTTTCGCGGAGGTTTTTCTGACAATTTTTTTTTATTTTGTAACACTAAATACCTCCACTATAACCTTCGCTACAAGGTGTTTTCATTTTATTTCATACACCTCGATGTATGAAGTTTTAAATTGGTTTAATCCAATGGTGGTGATTTGGGCGCAATCAACGATCGATGACCCACACTCAACGTGGATCCTCGACTTTCTTGATTGTTAACTGAGGGGGAGGGTGCCATGGAGAAAACCCAACAGTTTTCCTCTCATCAATGTGTCATCACTTGAAGAAACGAGGGTCCCTGACTTGGTGGTTTCCAAAACCACCAGGGCACCATTTATGTAACTAAGAGAAATACCGCTCTATTGAAGCGATATTAGGAGGACACCCACCTCCATGGCACTAGGATTGCTGCCACCTCCGCCACCATGCCAGCATGGTCGCCTACATGGAATATTTTCATTGGATTGAGGGGATGGGAAATACCCATCCTGTACTCACTCTCCATGCATGAAACTAGCATGATGCTCGAATCCGATGGTGGATATTCCAAAAACATGGACAACAATCGACAATTCATGACTCAATGCAGATTCCCAAACTAAATCGAACGTTAACATAGAAGGGGGTGCCAAGGAGAAAAAACATGGTTTCCCTCCCACTTATGTCTCATCACTTGATGGCATGAAGGCCCCCCACTTGGTGGTTTATTAAACCACCAGAGTGCCATCCAGGTAACCAATAGAAATGCCACGCTAGTGAAGCAGTATTCCTAAGGTAGGAGGACATTTTCCACCATTGTGACTTGCCACCTTTTCCACGATGCCAACGTGTACCTTCCATGTAGTAGTACACATTACCACTTTTCCACATCTATTGACACATGGCCTCAATGTCATGCTGACTTCATCATATGAAAAAATTCCCATTTTTTTCCAATTTTGCCAAAATTTCCAATTTTCTTGATTTTGCCAAATATTTCCCATTTCACAAAATCATGCTAGTGACCACAATTGAAGATATGCATTAGTTTTGTATGGTCAAATTTTGGGATTTTTTAACAATTAATACAACCTAACACCTATAATTCGACTCCTGAACATAGAATTCCTCCTGAATTCCACTGTAGGAATTGGGATTTTTCCCAATTTCGCCCAATTTTGTCATGGCGGCATGGCCTCTCTGCCATTTTCAAATTCATCCTTCCATAGGCCCAAATTTCCCCCAATTAAAAATTGAAAATGCTTAATTTGAACATTTGGGTTAATTTCTCCCAAATTTCTTGTGAAATTCCCTGAATTTCACTATAATAATTTTATCCAACATGTTGCAGGCATACTCTTTCTATAATTCTATGAAACAGTTTTCCTACGTAGTCTGAAACTTCAATTCTACGATGAAAACTAGAGCTTTGATACGACTTTGTAACATCTCCAACCATGAGCTAGGCTATGCCACATAAAAATAGTTGATATTTGATACCATTTAACTGGGATTTGTAATTTCCCCATTACCAACAACTTAACCAAAAAATTATCTAATAACCATTGTAGCATTCCTAGCTCAAGATGAGAAATACCACAAAAAAATTACAAACTACGATACCATTAAATTTACTAATAAGAATGCTCTGCATATGCAATAATATGAAGAACTAAAATCATACAGTAATTCATGTATTCATATACAATTTCAGCAGTAGAAATAAATACATTACACACATTAATAAAATGTAAAATATAATTACATCACCATGTAATTAGCATAAATATAAACATTACACAACAAAATAACATCCATGAGGAGAACACTTATCTTTTGAATAAAACACCAATTGCATGCAAACCTTCCACATTCCTCCCAGACATAGACTATACTTCTCAAAAATCTCAGCTGACACATGGCCTCCATGTCATCCTGACATCATCATAGGAAAAAAATACTAACTTTTTCAAATTTCACCAAAATTTCCAAATTTCTCAATTTTTCCAAATATGTCCAATTTTGCAAAATCATTCCAGTGAACTAGATTGAAGCTATGTATTAGCTTCGTATGGTCAAATTCTAGTATTTTTTAACAATTAATATGACCCAACACTTGTAATTCGACTCCTAAACGTCGAATTCCTCCTGAATTCCACTACAGGAATTGGGATTTTTCCCAATTTCAACCAATTTTGTCATGGAAACATGGTCGCTCTGTGATTTCCAAGTTCAGCCTTCCACAGGCCCAAATTTCTCCTAGTTAGAAACTGAAAATGCTTAATTTGAACTGTTGGGTTCATTTCTCCCAAATTTCTCATGAAATTCCCTCAATTTCACTGCAATAATTATATCCAACATGTTACAGGCATACTCTTTTTGGCATTTTATGAAATAGGTTTTCTGTAACAACCCCAATAAGTTACGACTACAAGCGAAGAAAAGTGCATTTTTTTTTGTTTTTAGGCAGGAAGGAAACGACGACACATTTAACCATGCCTAGACGATGAACACATGCACATCGATCAGGCAACATAAAACTATGACTCTACGAAATGGAACAAGAGAAACTGGGCAAAACATGCATAAAACAACAAGGAGAAACGACTACCTGCCTGACACCAACATGATAACGCCTACAACTGAAGGACAATATCCACCATCCTGACACAACAACCTCAATGACCAATAACTAGAACCTCGATGATGTGCAACCAAACACATGAAGGTGTTACAACTCATGCGCTAACAACAAGTTACAACGATCAACAACGCCCACAATGGGAAGCACTGAATCCAGCCAAGTTATCATTCCCGTTATCCAATCGGGTGCACCATGATCCCCTCCTCAAGAATCATGTCGTCCCCAGGTGATAGATGCGACAATACCCTGGCACAACATAACCTAACGGGACCAAGAACTCAAGAAAATCCAGTGCGCTAGGAGCCGAAATAACTGACAAGAAGACTACGCCCACACCCCAAGCAACCAGTCGACAAGATGCCAAATGATGTCACTCAAAAGAAAAGCACAAGCTAATACACGAATTCACGAACAAACCAACCATTAATCCAATCTAAATTATTCAATAATTACAATCTAATTTATCATTAAATACAAGTCTAATTTAGCAAGTCTAAATTACAAATCTAATTAATTACTACTAAAACTATAAACAATCGTTGTCATGCTAAATTAACCATAACCATAACCATAGTCTAATTAATCACTTAACCAATGTTAACCAAACTAAATCAACAACCTTAACAATATATAATAACATTAACAATCTCCACATAATGCCTAGTCAAAATTCACGCAGTAAAAAACAAATGCTAGAATGTTGCCCAAAACACACCATTACATAGTACCTACGTTGTACATTAACCTATAAATATGACTGTAATGATCAGTTACAAATTGATTAAAATTTGTTGTCTAAGAATGTTATCTTATAATCATAACTTAAAGGGGTGCTGACACTAGATTTCACTGATCTATCAGTTGTCTTTAAAGGAATTAATGTTTAAAAATAAATTAGATGTGAAATGGGTATAAATAGTTGTCCAAAATCATCATTACAATAGGTGAGGAAGAAGTGAATTAAAATGTGGTATCTCTAGGTTAATTAAGATATAATGTTGTCATTTAAATATTTTAAAGGGCAGAATTAATCTATGATACAACGGAAATAGTGTAAGCATGTAAAAAAGGTAAAGTTAGACAGCCGAGTGTGAAATACAATAAGTATATTGCAAGGAAATACGCAACGTAGAGCTTGAATAAACTATGTAAAATATATAGTGTGGATATAGATCGCAGAAGATGCATAATGTAAACATTTACAAGGGAAGTTAAGGACCGATGAATGATTATTCACTACTACTATAAATGTGATAGTTAATTAGTGATAATACTGTAGGACTCCACTGTTTTCACAATTAAACATAAATGTTGCCAATACACAGTCCTAAGATGCAATAAATCCACCCAACCAAATACACTGTCAAACGCAACCCTCATTTCGCTGTCACCCAAAAATTTGGGGATACCGCTGTAAAAATAAACTCTGTCTTATCGGTAAAGGGGGGTTCACTGCCACAAGTATCATAATGTTGAACAGAAACATGCTGACCCAACATTTAAACCGTGGGTATAAAATCGCTACTCTTATACTGTGAATAAAATTTCGCTAGATAAAAACCGTGAATGAAGTCTAGCTGCCACCAGAAAAAAAAGAAGGGATCGTTGAATATACATGGATATCCATACTCATAAAAATGTTGTTGCTAATTGCTATAAATTTATGTTTCCAAACCCTTAACCACCATGAAATTAATAAAACACAGTCAAGTGAGAGTAACACGCATGGGTAAATTCTCCATCTAGTTAATGAATTGCAGAGAAATTAAATCGCAGTAAAAAAAACGGGTTCTGTAGCAGCCCATAGATGGGTAAAAATGCCAGAAAAAAATGATTTGAATGTTGGAATAAGCGAATGAAGGCATTACATATGTAATGGTATAAAACAACAAGAAAACTACATATTACGACTGTCAACTACAATATACAATTGGGAAAGCAATAAAACTGCGGTTACACATAACTGTCAACTACCAACACTTCACGGTGATAGAAAAAAGGGGCTATCAACAAGAGGACATAATGTTGTCTCAAATCGTCTTCAACTATTAAATTGTAGAGTTATAAAAAAAACATGTAGAGAATATTTCCATCAATCAAACAAACACAGAGTTAAGTTGTGGGGGAGGTATTACAATGCAGAGTTAAGTTATCCAGCAATATATAAAAACACAGAGTTAAATTTATCGAGCAATATATAAAAACGCAGAGTTAAATTTATCTAGCAATATATAAAAACACAGAGTTACATTTTTGTGGTTGAGGGTGTTGAAATGCAGAGAATACCAAACACAGTTTTCATATGTCGAGAATGATTAAGACACACAGGTGATATAACATGCAGAGACCAAGGCAAGGAAAATATCAAAGTAGAGATAAGAAGGGGTAAACAACTAGGCAAACACATCCTTCGCTCGTCATCCACGCATAGAAAAGCAGGGCATTAGAATATATAGGTCATTGTGCACCGAAGTGACGATCATCGATTCGGCTCCTGACTGACTGCTCAGGTGTGGACTGACGAACTAGAGATGAGGACGAAGTAAAAATCACAACTCTTCACAACAATCAAAAAACCAAAGGACAATCACAACATGAAGGGATCGAATGCCGAGGGAATCAAGTTAAGCAGGGAGCTTAAGGCTATGGGGAAATTTAAGTTCTCGGTTGAAATTCTAAGTCAAACATTTTCTTTACCCAATTAAAAATACAGAAATGAAAGTGTAAGGTAGCGTAAGGTATAATAATAATCTACCATGCAGAATCAAAGTAAGCGTACCGTAGCCCAAGTCATCTGCTATGAGTTGTTGTCCCACGCGCCCATGCAACTCCTGCTTTCCGATCGATGAGACTTCACTGGTACCTCCCAACCAATGCTAGGGGTACTATTCTTCCCCCTTAGCCCCCCGAGTCGCAAAGGGGCCATGCACAGTAAACCAAACAACAACTAGCTCCCAGCTTGCCTTGCAAAGCCGAGCTACCACTCCTCACTGAGCTAGGTATCTCAACTCCTAGAAGCTAAGTCAGTCAAGTCTAAACTTCTGTAGTGTAACATTACACATGATAGAAGAGATCCATCTTCCTCCTTCTCCCTCCTTTATATAGAGTTTCTAAGTCATTTTCTTTCCCAAATTCCCATTTAATTTAATTCCCAAATTTTGATTCAGAAAAATCTTCCCCATACATGTGTCACCCATCCCCTTCATTGCACCAGAAATTAATTTCTCATATTTCCCTCACCCACCTAAAAGTATTCCTAGAATCGCTCCTAGGTGTCCCCATATTCCCTTACATAGTTTAATGACTTACCCCCTTACTAATTTACTAGTTGAGTTCAATTTAGAAAGTTCTTAAATGCAAGATTACTTACTAAGTTAGTCATACTGCTTTTTTTTCCTTATGTTTTCCTTTCTCTTTATGTTTCCCCCTTTTTCCTTAGATTCCTAATTCTTTTAAATTTCCCTCTTTCCCTTTTCATTTAAAACTCAAATTGGCAAGTGTAGAAAATTACCTTTTTCCCCTTTTTCTTTTTAATTAATAAATTTTTAATTAGCATATGTAACAATACAATTATTTCCCCTTTTTTAAATTTTATCCCCCAAAATATTTTTATAAATTAATTGAATTGCTTACCCCCTTCTCGTCACATGATTAATGATGATTATTTTCATTATTTATTTTATTATATATATATATATATATATATATATATTATCACAAGTATCACTTAGACCTAGATTTTATTTTCCTAGGCTAGGCAACATTTTATTAGGGAAATTTTTTTAAATCTTTCTCAACACCTTATTCATTCTAAGGCCATCTAGGTTTATTCATATATTATTTAACAACACGACGTGCCCTTTAGGACGCACTAGGTGCTCCAAGGGTGCCACTCGCCTCATTATGTTTCTCTTGCACGACGTGCCCTTCAAGATGCTCTACGTGCTCCAATGGTGCCACTAACCTCTTTCCATTTTTCTTGCATGATGTGTCCTTCAGGATGCACTACATGCTCCAAGGGTGCCACTCACCTCCTTCTGTTTCCCTTGAGTGACGTGCCCTTCAGGATGCACTACGTGCTCCAAGGGTGCCACTCACCTCTTGAATGAATTGGTAGACATAAAAAACCCCTGGAGTCAATACTCTGGTAGGTGATCTTGTGGGAGACTAAGGGCCTCTAAGGAAAAAGGAACTTGCCTTATTGCGTTCCCCTTAGAATAATCATGAGCAACTGTCGCAGACTGCCCAAATGACATTGTGGGTCTTCTCGAACTAGGCAATATTTAACCTACAGTTCAAGCCACAGAGAGAGTGCTAATAGGGTGTGGCAGGGCTACTGTACACACCTCTCCCTCAATGTCTTTGGTTATCGTGCATGACCCCTCTACTCCACATGTGAGTCTGGTTGGCAAGCTATCGCCATCTTGCATCATCAACAAATCATGTCAGAATTAATATCCATAATCATATCATCTAATCAGATGCACAAATGTCATATATACAACAATCAAACCCCAATAGTCCACTCCCCGACTCGATCCAGAGTCCAAGTGGTTTCAACGATGCCTCTGCATCCTCGAGGTCCAAAATCCTACACAGTCGGGAAAACCGAGTCAATAGCACATGTCTATGTCAATACACCAAAATAACATGTCATTAATTCATAACGCCTCATAATCATAATCAAATGCCCAATAGTATAATAATATGGATCACTTGCAAGAAAGTGTCCTCAAAGAATAAGTTCGCTTAGTGCGTGCAAGAGAGGGATGTTACATGCAACCCCTCTTGGTCCAAACTTCGTCTCGAAGTTTAAAAATATATAAGTGTCACAATAATGTGTATCATAGTATCATATGTCTATCTATCAAACAAAAATGGAAACTGTTGGCACATACCATATGCGTCCTCCTAGGTCGCCAAGTGTGGACTATAGTTGTCCCACTGGACCTTGACCTGATCTATTGTTCGATGCCGTAGCTATCAAATGCAATGATCCAGGATGTGGATCGTCTTAGCCATGATCACCCCCTTGTATAATACCTGCAAGGAACTCATGTCAATAACATGTGTAGGATCACTAACATAATGTATCAAAACAGATACGTGAAAAACATCGTGCATACGCCTCAAATAATCAGGCAAGACTAGTCAATATGCCACAAGACCCTTTCGTTCCACAATATCAAAAGGTCCCATAAACCTAGGAGATATTTTAGCTCCCTTTCCAAACTTGATCGAACTCTTATGCGATTTTACCCACAAGAAGACTCGATCGCCAACTTCGTAACTACGGTCGACATGGTGCACATCGGCATAACTCTTCTACCAATCCTGAGCTTCTTTGATCGTTTGTCATATTGTTTTCATTTTCTCTTCCATTTCTTGGATCACTTCTGGTCCCACCACGATCCTATCCTCAAGATGATCCCAAATCAAAGGCATCTGACATGGTCACCCGTAAAAAAACTTGAAATGCGCCATCTTAATGGTGCTTTGGTAACTGTTGTTATAAGTGAATTCTACCAGTGGCAAGAATTCTTCCCAATGCTTTTTTTGCTCCATAACCTACATGTGAAACATGTCCTCCAAGGTCTGGTTCATTCGTTCGGTCTACCCGTCAGTCTCCGAGTGATATGAAGTAGTTAAGTTAAGTTGGCTTCCCAAGGCCTCTTGGAAACTAGTCCAAAATATTCCAGTAAACACTGATCCCCGATCGTATATAATCCTCTTAGGCATGCCATGCAGACTCACAATCTCATTGATGAAAAATCTATCTATGTTAGGTGCCTGATACGTCATATGCATAGGAATAAAATGAGCACTCTTCATCAGAGTGTCAACTACCACAAAAATCGAGTCGTGTCTTCTTTCCATCAGTGGAAATCCAACAATGAAATCCATCAAAATGACCTGCCATTTCAATTCTAGAATAGCGTGTGGCTGTAGTAATCCTACTGGATGCCTATGTTCAGCCTTTACCTGCTGACATTCTAGACATCTGGCCACATGGTTAACTATGTCTTCCTTCATTCCCTTCCAAAAGAATAAGGGTTTAAGTTCTGCCCTCATCTTTGTGACTCCTGAGTGAGCCATGTACACTTCTCTGTGAGCCTCGTTTAGGATCAAACTCCTCAACTAGTCATTCAATGGTACGTAAATCCGATTTTTAAACCTCCATAATCCATCATCGTCAAATGTAAATCCTTCAAATCTTGGTACCATCATTGTGTTTTGTTCGAAAAAATCCTTGACCTCTTTGTACCATTCATCGTCGTGCTGTAAAGTTAGAATATTTTCACATAGATTCTTCTGCAAAGGAAACACCGAAAAGATGCATGGTCTCCAAATCAATGCATCTGCCACTCATTTCACTATTCCTTTTATGTAAGAAATCTTGAAATCATACTCACTAAGAAGTTCCAACCAAAGTTGTTGTCACGCGTTCAGTTCGCTTTGCGTAAAGATGTGTTGTAGTCCATAGTAGTTTGTCTTTAGTTCAAATTGTCATCCAAGAAGGTAGTGTATCCAAACCTTCAAGGGATATACAATGGCTAACAACTCCAAATTGTGCATCCCATAGTTCTCCTCATGCCTTCTCAGTTTCCTTGAGATGTAAGCGATCACTCAAATGCCTTGCATCAAGACTCTACCTAAGCCTTCCTTGGATGTGTCAATGCATACCAATAATTCCACACCCATGTCAGGGAACTTTAGTATCAACATCATTTTCAATAGCTCCTTAATCCTTTGAAATGCTTCCGTTCATTTCTCGGTCCAACCAAACTTCGTGTTCTTCTTCTGCAATTCCATGATTGGATTTGCTATCTTCGAAAATCCCTCAACGAACCGTCAATAGTATCCTGCAAAACCCATGAAGCTTCACACTTCTGATACATTCATCAGTGCAGGCCATTCCATAATAGCCTCAACCTTGGCTAGATCCATGGCGATACCTTTGCCGGAGATGACATGCCCTAAGTAGTGAATATTTGATTGATAAAATGAACAATTGAAAAACTTCCCATACAGTTTGTGCTCTTGCAGACACTGTAGTACCAAGAGAAAGTGCTCTTCATGATCCTCCATTGTCTGAGAGTAAATTAAAATATCGTCAATGAATACTTGAACGAACTTGTCTAAGTACTCGTGGAACACCCCATTCATGGAACTCATAAATACCCCTAGGGCATTTGTCAGTCAAAATGGTAAAACAATAAACTTGTAATGAGAGAATCTCATCTTGAAGGCGGTCTTAGGGACGTCATCCTTCTTGGTCCATAACTGGTGATACCCTGATCGCAAATTGATCTTTGAGAAAACCGTCCCACCCTTCATTTGATCGAACAAATCATCAATCCTTGGCAGCGGATATTGATTCTTGATCGTTGCCTTGTTCAATTGACGATATTCAATGCAGAGTCACCATGACCCATCCTTCTTTCATATGAAAATAATAGGCGTACCCCACAGTGACACACTCGAACATATAAGTCCCAATTCCAGCAACTCCTTCAGTTGCATTCTCAACTCCTATAACTCGGAGGTTGACATACAATAAGGCGTTCTCGCTATTGGTTCAGTCACCGTTTTTAGGTCTATGATAAAATCCAATTCCCTCTCTGGTGGCATCCCAGGTAACTCCTCTGAGAAGATGTCTACAAACTCTCTCCCCACAGAAAGGTGTTCTAGACCTTCCACTACTCCCTTCTCATTTAACGCAAGGATCACATAAAGCTTACATCCCTTGTGCATGCTCTTCCGTAGTTGCAAAGAAGAGATGAACCTCAGGGAAACTCCCTGGTTCATTCCTACAATCATGTGTCTTTGTCCCTCATCATCGACCAAGCTCAACCATTTCATCTTATAGTTGAGTATTGCCTCATGTGATTCCAACCAGTCCATACCAATCACGACATCATAAGATCCTAAGATCATGACGTACAGGTTGGCCCTAGTGAAAAACTCTCCCGGGTTAAGGGTACATCTCATAACCTTTCCTCCAACCTTTTGTTTGCCTCCTGAAGCCATCTCTACAAAGATAAACTCATCCTATTCGACTACCTTTACCTTAATCCTTTTTAGCGTTGCACCAGAAATGAAACTTTTGGTAGCACCGAGATCTATTAAAACACTAAGGGTCTAGTTAGTGACAATACCTGACGTCTCGAGCATAGTCAAATGGTGCTTTGCCTGGAAGTTATTCACTGCTGCATGAATTCAATGGGCTTTGCCCAAATCTACCACGATAGTGGGTCCAACTGATCCAGATGCTCTAGTCCTCTCCATTGGATAGTCTCGCTGGTAGTGTGGCTCCCCACAATTCCAACATCCCTTCTTTGGTCCAGTACTTTTGGTACCAGAAGTAGAAGATGACAGCCCACCGACCTGTAATCCTAGTTTGTTTTGCTGAACATGCCTAAACTATTGCTGCTGTGGTAGACACTGCTACTGATGTGGTGGTCCTCGGTAAGGAGTCCATTACCGAGGTGATGAACGTCGAGGTGTAGTGAAAGAGAATCCCCTATGGAAGCCACAATATCCTGGCGTATGTCTAGCTGGTGTATGATGTGGCTGCCCACCAAATGACACCTACCCTGCTGGTCTCACTGGAGTCCTGCTCTGACCCCCACTGATAAGCTCCTCCTTTTCTAAGAGAGACTTTTGGATGACATCATGCAAGGTATGAGGCATCAGAATCCTAACCTTTTCATGTATGCTTCCATTAAGGCCAAACATGAAATTTTTGACCTTAAGTTTCTTAGTATTAAGATGGAGAGCATATCGAAGGAACTCCATAAAATGGGCCTCATACTTGGGCACCATATGAACACCCTGTCGTAAGGCATTGAACTCGTTGATCTGATCCTCAATATATTCCTCTGAAAGGTACCTCTCTTGGAACCATTCCTACAATAGTTACCATGACACTTCTTCGACGACCATGTTCAACTGTGACAGGAGCGTCTTCCACCATAGAATACTGCTCCCCTTCAATTGAAATACCGCCATGCAGAACTTCATGTTGCAGGTATAGTCATGAAGTGCAAGGCACATCACCATATTCGCCAACCATGCCTCGGTGGATGCACCGTCCGGGGCACCAAAGAACTTGGGAAATTTGACCTTCTCGAATTCGTGGTGAATGCTACCAGTACCAACTGGAGCGCATGGAGGACCCTCAAGGGGCGCCGACACCCTGGCCTCATCTCTCTCCAAACGGCTAATCAATGCCTTGGACATGTGATGAAAAGAACTCAACATCCCAACCACATCACCCAACACTATCTGCTCCTGACCGATAACCTATTGGGCTCCCTGGGGGTTAGACCCTCAAGCATGGATGTTTTTGGAGGCATCGTGCCTCCTCCCCTAACACCCCATCGTCTACCTCTGTGGCATCCTCTAACCATGATTACCTGCATGAATACAAGTCAACTTAATTAGAAAAATTATAATCAAATATTATATCAACGAAGGTCGTAGTGATCCCAAGTCACGGGTTGAACCCACTCTGATACCATATGTAACAACCCCAATATGTTACGACTACAAGAGAAGAAAAGTGCAAATTTTTTTTTTGGTTTTTAGGCAGGAAGGAAATGACGACACAGTTAACTACGGCTAGATGATGAACACATGCACACTAATTAGGCAACATACAACTATGACTCCACGCACTGGCACAAGAGCAACTGGGTGAAACATGCGTAAAACAATAAGGAGAAATGACTACCCATCCGACACCAACATGAACATGCCGAAAACTAAAGGACAACATCCACCATCCTAACACAATGGCCTCGACGACTAGTAACTAGAACCTCAATGGTGCGCAAACAAACACATGAAGGTGTTACAACCCATGCACTAACAAGAAGTTACAACGATCAACAACGCCCACAATGGGAGGCATTGAATCTAGCCAAGTTATCATTCCCGCTATCCAATAGTGTGTGCCATGATCCCCTCCTCAAGAATAATGTCATCCCCAGGTGATAGATGTGACACTAACTTGACACAACATAATCTAACGGGACCAAGGACTCAAGAAAATCCAACACTCTAGGAGCCAAAATAATTGACAAGAAGACTATGCCCACACCCCAAGCAACTGGTCGACAAGATGGCAGATGACGTCACTCAAAACAAAAGCGCAAGATAATACACAACTTCGACAACAACCCAACCATTAATCCAGTCTAAATTAGTCAATAATTACAATCTAATTTATCATTAAATACAAATCTAATTTAGCAAGTCTAAATTGCAAATCTAATTTAACGAATCCAATTAATTACTACTAAAACTATAAACAATCGTTGTCACACTGAATTAACCATAACCATAACCATAGTCTAATTAATCACTTAACCAAAGCTAACTGGTCTAAATCAACAACCTTAACAATATATAATAACATTGACAATCTCCACATAATGCCCAGTCAAAATCTGCGTTGTAAAAAAAAAAGCTAGAATGTTGCCCAAAACACACCGTTACACAGTTTCCCTTTTCTCCTTATGTTTCCCTTTCTCTTTATGTTTCCCCCTTTTTCCTCTGTTTCCTAATTCTTTTAAATTTCCATCTTTCCCTTTTCATTTAAAACTCAAATTGGCAAGGGTAGAAAATTACCTTTTCCCCTTTTTCTTTTTAATTAATAAATTTTTAATTAGCATATGTAACAAAACAATTATTTCCCCCTTTCCCCCTTTTTTAAATTTTATCCCCCAAAAGATTTTTATAAATTAATTGAATTTCTTACCCCCTTCTTGTCACATGATTAATGATGATTATTTTTATTATTTATTTATTTCTATTTTTATATAAATATAAATATATATATTTTTTATCACAAGTATCACTTAGACCTAGATTTTATTTTCCTAGGTTGGGCGACATTTTATTAGGGAAATTGTTTTAAATATTTCTCAACACCGTATTCATTCTAAGGCCATCTAGGTTTATTCATTTATTATTTAACAACATGATGTGCCCTTCAGGACACACTAGGTGCTCCAAGGGTGCCACTCGCCTCATTATGTTTCCCTAATGTGACGCGCCCTTCAGGACGCACTACGTTATCCAAGGGTACCACTCGCCTCTTCTTGTTTTTCTTGCACAGCGTGCCCTTCAGGACGCACTACATGCTCCAAGGGTAACACTCACCTCTTTATGTTTCCCTTGTACGACATGCCCTTCAGGATGCACTACATACTCCAAGGGTTCCACTCGTCTCTTGAATGACTTGGTAGACATAAAAAAACCCTGGAGTCAATACTCCATCAGGTGATCTTGTGGTAGACTAAGGGCCTCTAAGGAATAAGGACCTTTCCTTATTGCACGCCCCTTATAATAATCATGAGAAACTGTTGCAGTTTTCCCTCACGACATTGTGGGTGTTCTAAAACTAGGCAATCCTTAACCCAGAGTTTGAGCCATGGCACGAGTGCTAGTAGGCTATGGCAGCGTTTTTGTCCACACCTCTCCCTCAATGTCTCTGGTTATCGTGTGTGACCCCTCTACTCCACATGTGAGTCTGGTTGGCAAGCTATCATCAGCCTCCATCATCAACGAATCATGTCAGAAATAATATCCATAATCATATCATCTAATCAGATGCACAAATGTCATATATACAATAATCAAACCCCAATAGTCCACTCCCCGACTCGATCCAGAGTCCAAGGGGTTTCATCAATGCCTTTGCATGCTCGACGTCCAAAATCCTACACACTCAGGAAAATTGAGTCAATAGAACTTGTCTATGTCAATACAACAAAATAACATGTCATCAATTCATAATACCTCATAATCATAATCAAATTCCCAATAGTATAATAATCTGGATCACTTGCAAGCAAGTGTCCTCAAAGAATAATTTCGCTCAGTGCACACAAGAGTGGAATGTTACATTTCCTGTTTAGTTTTCAACTTCAATTCTTCACTCTCTTACTTGGCCCATGCAGGCTCAGTGTTGAAAACTGGATATTTGATACCACTTTGTAACATCCCAAACCACGAGCTAGGATATGCCACATTAAAATAGTTGATCTCTGATACCATTTAACTGGGCTTTGTAATTTCTCCATTACCAACAACTTAACCAAATTTTCTTTGATAACCATTGCAACATCCCCACCTCAAGATGAAGGATACCACAACAAAATTACAAACTCTAATACCATTAAAGTTACTGATAAGAATGCCCTGCATATGCAACAATATGTAGAACTAAAAGCATACAATAATTCATGTATTCATATACAATTTCAGAAGCATAAATAAATGCATTACACACATTAAAAACATGTAAAATATAATTACAATACCATGTAATTAGCATAAATGTAAACATTACATAGAAAACTAGCATCCATGAGGATAACACTTATCTTGTGAATAAAAAACCAACTACATGCAAACCTTCCATGTTCCTCTTAGCCATAGACTGCACTTCTCATAACTCTCAATAGTGAGTCACCGCTGAGCTGGGGCTAAACCTCCACTGAGGAAAAGGAAATCCTAAGCCAAGATAAGGTATGCCAACTACATATAACTCATACTCAATTGTCAACTCAAATTCACATCGTAGAGTCTCTCATTCCCCACATGCATGTCCCACCCTAGAAAGTGTGCCCCTTCTCTTATCAATAGTCCCTCGACTTCCCCACTTTCTTTCTGGGGCTTCAACAATAGGTCGGACAGGAAGTATCAAAGCCCTATAGTTGTAGCTTGGCACCTTGGGAAAACAATTCCCAACAATTCTCTCACCTGGAGAGAATGCTCACGAGCCTGACAACCTGCTTCTTCATTATCACACAGGCCTGACAATCTTCCTCTTCAACAAAAAATGGTCCTGACAATCCGCTTCTTCAATATCACATGGGCCTGACAACCCACCTCTTCAACAACACATGAGCCTGACAACCCACTTATTCAACAACGCATGGGCTTGACAACCCACCTCTTCAACAACACATGGGACTGGCACCCTGCCTCTTTAGTCCAAAAAATACCAGGTCTAGGTACAAGGATGGTAGAAAGGTACAGATGGTAGAGTTCGTTCTGTTTATTTGAAAAAAATGATCAAAGAATGATGGCCAAGATGTGAAATTACACCAAGTTCCCACAATATATTTGCATGTGCATAAAATGACAATTTTCACCTTATGATTCCTCTTTGAACCAACTTGGTGATTTTGTTCCCCTCCTTTAGGAACCAAGAATAAATATATATCCATAACTTTGCCTTTAAGGAATATTAATTTAATATTCCATTTGGTTTAAGCCCCCTTAGCTTAGCCCTATTTCCTAGACTCTTATCCCCCCTTTCCCTTTCTAATGGAGTTTATGCTCCCATCTCTTTTTGTCTGGTCAATCTGCTGAAGCGATACATTTTATTATTATTGGAGTATGATTACAAATTAAAATACATGCACTTTGGCCTTTTGAAAATCCAAGATCTTCATCCTAATAATCACACAAGTACTCCGAACTCAAAATATAAATACAAAGACACTCTATCTCAAATTATCCTAGCTCACCAGCCTATATGTACATTACAACTGGGGATCAACCTAGTATTTTATAGTTTCTTAGTCATGTAATTTTTTTCTAAAATTAGTTGTTTTCAAAAATTTCAGATAGTAATTATAAGGGGTTGAAATTCCATCGCAATAGTTAGGATGGAGAAGGAAAAAAAAAGAGTTTTTTTTAATTCTCATGTGTTTGCATGTTTTTTATATCTCGTGAATGAATCAAGTTTTATTTGGATACATCTTCTAGCACGCCTCCCCCCCCTGCACCCCTGCCCCCCACATCTAACCTCCTCGCACGCCAAATAATATAACACATACCAAACATTTCCCACTTGTTGTTTTCTTTGCATACAAGGGGTTACAAGGTTACATAGTCAACAAGCCATAGAATTAATTCCCATAGGTATTATACACCAAGAGAACTTTTCAATGCTTAAAAATTTCGTTAATTAATCTACAACATTCTTCAAAGTTCCCAACTTCATCAAAAACACTTTCTTTTCTTCAACCATGTATCTCACAAAGTGATATTGAACATCGATATGTTTTTTCTATGAATGATCAACCAAGTTCTTTTCCAGGAAGATTGCACTCTAACTGTCACAATGTATCCTTATAGATTGTTATACCAACCCAATACCTAGACACAATCTCTATAACATATTGATTCCTTTCTTGCATGAGTGGCTTCCATGTATTCAATTTCTGTAGTTGAGAGTGCCACTTGATACTTTATTTTTCTCATCCAATTGATTGATTCTCCAAACAGGTTAAAAACATACTTTCTTGTAGATATTCTATGATCCATATCTCCAAACCACTCTACATAAACAAACACATGTATGTACAACACTCTGTCCAATCATGGTCTTCCTTGGTAGCACAATCCATAGCTAGTAGTAACACACAAATACCTAAAATCCCTCTTTACTGTTGTCCAGTGCTCCTTCCCTAGTTTTGACATATACCCGATCAAAAATCCCACTGCATGTGAAATGTCCAGTCTAGTACAAACCATTTATTACATGAAACTACCAACCACACTCGCATACAAAACATGGGACTTGTCCTCTTCCTCTTCTTATGTCTTGGGACACTATTCTATAGATAACTTTACACCTACAACAATAAGAACCTTGACCAGTTTACATTCCTACATATTAAACCTTTGCAATATTGTCTCAGCATATTTCTTTTGATTTAACCAAATTTTCTTGTTTTTCCGATCTCTTTTAATTTCCATGTACAAAATGAAATTTGCAGCACCAAGATCCTTCATGTCAAATTTAGAGGATAGAACCAAATTGGTGATTCCATGGATCAAAACTTTTCCCATTAAATTTCATGATCTCTATTTTCGAACTGATTACCATTTCTTTCCACATGAAGAATTCATAGTGTTGGATTACTGAGAGGGGGGGTGAATCAGTAATAAAGCAATTTAATTCCTTTTAACCATATAATCCAAGTGTTATATCACTGAAGGATTATTATCCAATAACTGCAGAGTAAATAAGCAATGAACAAATGAACAATCATACACATACACAATACACCAGTGTTTTACGTGGAAACCCAAATCGGGAGAAATCCACGGAATTCTTTTTCTTATATGTCTTGAATAATTACATTCATTGGAATCACCAACTTCCTTTGTTTTCCATCTGCAACTGGAAGGAGGCTCCAACCCCCTAGTTTCTCAGGCTACAACTTGAGGGAAGCTCCAACTCCCCAATTCTCTGGCTACAACCAGAAG
>JZKD02S1679160.1:411408-427457 GCA_000966675.3 Picea glauca
AGAATCCTCAGTGATTCTGGTATTTCCTTAAGAACTCACAGCAGAGTTCTTTCTCTTTGTGCACCACTGTACACGCACTCAATGCCCACTTGGCAGAGATTCTCACAGAATCCGCAGTGATTCTGTTAGCAACTGTGTCTCAGCTACACAACCTTGCCTCTTGAGGTGTTCAGCAACCTCTAAGGTCTTCTTCCTGAGTTGTTGACTTCAGTCTGTGTCTCAGCACGTCTCTGTCTGACTCCTCACGAGTTCAGAAGTGCATCTTCCTGTGCACTGGTATTCAGAGTCTCAACACTCTATCACGCCCTCCCGGCATGAAACCTCAAAGAACTCTCAAACCTGAAATCAAACAAACTCCCTGCAATGGCATGATAACAACACACACATACAGCATATAATAAACACTCACAGACATGCACATAATGACAGAACATGTGCAGGAAAACTGCTGTTTGTATTAAATAATGGCAAATGCCTGAATTTTTACAATGGTGATCCTGAGCTCTCCTTGGCTCTTCACTCAACCATTCTCTCTCTCTCTCAAAATGAGATCTCAAAATCTCTTTTACCTGAGGTGCTCTCAGCGCTTCCCTCCAGGTACACCTACCCTATTCAATTACAATGAATGGAATGTCGAGTCTGCTATATAGAACTAGACCTCAACCAATCTATAATAAAGGCCTATCTTATCTACAGCCCGCGTAAAGGCATGGCATTCATGGCTCACCAGCCTAAAACATTTAATTACATTCAATACAAATATGAATGAGGCTGCGCCTCCTTTCATCCTTTGAATGTGCGCTGACGTGGCTGGCTGGCTGCATGGAGAGATGCTCCTGCATCAAAATACAATCCGCCAAAATAGTGGCAAGGTCTGCCAAAGCTAGTCGGTCTGCCAAACTATCAATGATCCGACAATATTAAAGTTCTACCATATTTGGCCCAACCACTACCTCTCCAGCATATATAATAGTCACTGCCAACTTGGGGTTTGTTGTAACAAAGTTCCAAAAGGGGAGGCTCGTAGGTTTGACCCCGAGACCTCCCCCAGCTACTATGCTTTAAATATAACCCCACCAACAAGCTAGCCTAATGGCTATGTTAGTACATCTTCCCTCCATTATTACTTAAGAAGCCAAGTCTGCTAGAGTTTGTGGGTCAGAACAAAGAGCGGTCGTACAGACATGGCATGATTTTCGAGAAATTTTCCCATGAATTAATTGTAGGTGCAGGCATGGAAACCGAGACAAATTTTATCAGGGGCTTGGAAGTGCCAGAATTAGATCGAGGCGTGGAGACAGTCGTTTTTGGGTGATTCGATGCCACAAATTTAGTGGTGTTGTTTATTTTCTGATCTGAGAAAAGCTTTTGCATCTTAACTCTAGAATGAGGTATACTTATGTATTGTTCCAAATTATTTTGCTGAGTTAATAAAAAGGCCTACCCATTTGAGAGAAGGACCCAGAGATGTAGTCCACCAGGCACTAACTCCATTATCAAGTTTTTTGTGTTCATATCTGATGCTTATGTCTCTTCATTATTGAGTTATTCCTTCTTTATGGTGCACTTCAATTTATGTTCATTTAATAAAATTCTTTAATAAGTCTCCTCAATGAAAATATCGTGGATCATGTTGGTATTAGAGAAGTCATATTTTACTTGAATTGTTGAGTGTGAATACTTACTAGGGCCAAGAATAAGCAGGGTGAAGGAACTCTTAAGGATTTCAATCCCGAAGTTGGTCATGCATCCCGAAGGAAGAAAATGGACGAAGAGGACAAGCATGATGAACAAGAGAAAAACTTCCATATGGTCTTTTATTGCATGTAAGAAATGGCCGAGCAAATGTATGGAGACTACGAGAAGAGGATGAAGAAGAAAGGGAAGAAAAAGGAATCACAAGCAAATGATAATGCTTCATTGAAACAAGGGGTTGGAGGAGACCCTCCTGAGCCTCCATCTTCACCATCACGTTCTAGCTCTTCTTCCTCTGAGTATTCTCATCATTCTCATAATTCTAGCCATAAAATTTCTTTTAAGAAACCATTATTAAAGCTTGATGTAAACTTTTATTTACCTATGTTTAATGGAGATGTTAATCCTGAAAAGATAGATAATTGGATCTGATAGGTTGAAGTATATTACCGTGTTCAACATATTGATGAAGAGGAATTTAAAGTGCAATTGGATTCTCTTCGGTTGGAAGGCACCGCTCTTGTATGGTGGGAGAGCAAAATTCAGGACACAAGTAAGTGTGGTAATCTTCTTTCCTCATGGTCGTAATTTTAATCAACGATAAGGAAGAAATTTTATCCATTGGGTTATTTACATAAATCAATGATGGAATGGAAAACTTTAAGACAAAGTAAGGGTCAAACTATACAAAGTTTCACAAAATAATTTAGGAAGAAATATCTTGCATTAAATATTCCTTTGGATTCTTATGAAACTTTAATGAAGTATATTGGCACACTTCACAGTTATATTCATCATACTTTACTATTGTTTAACCCCACCAGTCTTGACAAAATTTGTGTGCAAGACACTCAACTTGAGAACATGGGAAAGCATGTTCAAGAAGATCCCACAAAGAAACCTTCCAATCTCCCACATAAGCAGTTTAAGAAGTTTAAAAGGAAGGACAAAAATAACACCACTGTAAAGAGAGAAGAAGGAAAGCCATCTTGCACTCATTGCAAGAAGAGTGGTCACAATGATAAACAATGTTGGAAACTACATCTAGAGAACTAACCGAAACAGTTTGGTGGAAAGGGGAAGACAAAGACCATTGCTACAGTGCAACAATATCTTGGTTTCGATTTAGGAGATTAAGGAAAGATCAAAATAGTTGGAGTGCAAGGTAAAGATTTACTTCATGCTAGTTCAAATTCCAATAATGAATCTCATGATGATGAAATAAAGAGGAATGAATTATTTCATATAAGAGTTGTATCTAAGCACACTAGGATAGATACATTATTTGACCTGGGTTCCCAAGTAAACTTGATATCTGAATCACTTGTCGAAAATATGGGTCTTGAAACTAAACCACATCCAAAGCCTTATCCTCTTGGTTGGGTATGTGATAAAGAAAAACTTAATGTCACCAAGCAATCTAGGGTTAGATTTTCTATTGATTCAAGGTTGATTGAAAATGTGGATTTGGATGTTGTATCACTTGATATATGTGGCATAGTGCTGGGGAGTCCTTATCTTTGTGATAGAAAATAAATATGTTTTAGTCATGAGAAAAAATATCACCTTACTAAAGGGGGAGTGGAATATATTGTTAGAGCCCACAAAATGAGGGTAAACACAACACTTGCTAGTGCAGGACAAATGAAGAGACTCATAAACAATAATAAGAGATATGGACTCATGGGCATAAGGGAAAAGGATTTCGGAACATCCGACACTTTCCAAGGATGTGATCATTCTCATAAGAAAGAATTAATTGATATTGTTTCTAAGTATGATGATATTTTCTAGGAACCAGATGGATTACCTACTAAGAGGGAAATCCAACATGAAATACATCTTCAACATGATTCTCCTCTTCCTAATGTGAACATGTACATGATGTCAATTGTAGAAATGACAGACATCAAAAAGTAGATACAAGGCTTATTGTATCAAGGGGTCATCAGGCCCAACTCATCTCCTTGTGGTTCTCTGATCGTGATGGTGCCAAAGAAGAATGGCACATGCAGAATATGTGTCGATTATCGAGCCTTAAATAAAATCATGGTGAAAAATCGATACCTCCTTCCTCATATAGATGATTTACTTGATCAATTAAAGAATTATGTTTATTTAACTAAGTTGGATTTGCATAGTGGATACCATCAGATCAGGGTTAAAAAACAGGATGCATGGAAAACTGCCTTTAAAACCAAACATGGATTGTTTGAATGGTTAGTTATGTTGTTTGGGCTTTGTAATTCTCCGACAACCTTCATGCGTATGATGAATGATGTATTCAGGCCATTTCTAAATGATTTTGTGATTATATATTTAGACAACATTCTTATATTTAGTGGGACTTGGGATGAGCATGTAAGGCATTTAAATCAAGTATTGGATACTTTTCAAAGGGAAAAGTTGTATGTAAAATTGTCCAAATGTGAATTTGGTAAGACTGCACTTGTATACTGAGGTCATATTGTAGGAGGAGGACAATTGAAAATTGATCCTTCCAATATTGATGTGATTGCAAATTGGCCTGAGCCCAAAAGTGTAAACGAAGTACGAAGCTTCTTAGGTGCAGTCCAATATTGGAGGAGATTCATTTCAAACTTCTCTTTTATTTCATCTCCTTTGCATGCCTTAACTAGTGTGAAGAACACTTTTCAATGGGGAGGAAAACAACAAAACGTTTTTGACACTTTGAAGGAAAAGATCAGTACCGCACCAATATTAGCATTGTCGAATATTGAAAAACCTTTTGAGATTAAGACAGATGCCAGAAGGTACACCATGGGTGCAGTATTGATGCAATATCATAAGCCTATCTATTACCACTTTGAAATTTTTAACCAAGATGTTGTTAACTATCCTACGTATGATAAAGAGTTGTATGCATTAGTTCAAAGCATAAAGAAATGGAAGCACTAGTTGTTAAGGAAGGAAACAATCACACATATAGATCATCAACCCTTATAGTATCTCCAAGAACAAACCAAGCTAAAAAAATATCGACATTATAGATGGATGGGTTTTCTTCAACTATTTCATTTGGTAATCAAATACAAAAAGGGTACAAGTAATAAGGTAGTTGATATGCTTTCTAGAACTCCTATTGTTGCTTCTATTATTTTGAAGAATGCTTCTTTATCTCATGATAGCTATGTGGAACAATATGTCATTGATGAAGATTTTAAGGAAGTATTTGAGAAGCTAACCCATGGTGCATAGGTAGAGAACTATTGTCTGTAGGGAAAACTACTTTACCATATTGGAAAGCTATGCATTCTTACAAGTGAACGAGTCCATGTAATATGAGAAGCTCACACTTCTCTTGTGTCTAGAAATTTTGGGGCAGGCAAAACTATGGCTCGTCTGCAAAGGTTTTGTTACTGGCCTCAAATGAAAGCAATTGTAACTAAATATGTAAAGGGGTGTGTGATGTGTTCTACTTGTAAGCCCACTAATAGAAAATTGGGGCTATACTCACCACTTCTTGTTCCATCCCATCCATGGGAAAGTATCTCCATGGATTTTGTAGGGGGTTTACCAATGTACAAAAGGGGTAATGAGTATTTGTATGTTGTAGTCGATAGGTTCAAAAATATGTGTATCGTAATTCCATGTAAAAAGAAGATCATTGATGAGTAGACTTCTAATCTCTTCTTTCAGTATGTTTGGGTTCACTTTGGGTTACCCACATCCATTATCTCATATCGAGATACTCTATTCCTCGGGGATATTTGGACAAGATTGTGGATAATGATGGACAACAATTTGAAGAGGAGAACTACTTTCCATCCATAAACCGATGGACAAACAGAGGTTGTTAACCAAAAAATGGTACTTTTGCTTCGAGGCTACTACAACAAGCATCCCAAGTTATGGGATGAACATATACCATATCTACAACATGCTTACAATTGAGCCTTACATTCCTCCACTTAGTGTTCTCCTTTTGAGACATGTTTTGGGTATTTTCCTAAGTTCCCTTTGGACTTGATGTGTGGGAGAGATGTGATTCAAATAAAGAAATAAATGAATATAGAGCCTGCAAGTTCATTCAGAGGATACAACAAGTACATCAAGCAGTGAGGGAACAATTGGAGAAAATTCAAGCACAATATAAAGCTCAGGATGAAAAACATAGGGTTGATCATCAGTTCCAGGTTGGAGACTAGGTATGGCTTCACATCAGCAAGGAGAGATTGAAGGATGAAGGCAAGAAACTCAAGCCCATCCGATATGTACCCTTCACTATTTTGGAGAAAATTGGTACCAATGATTTTCATCTAGATCTTCCAACTTATATGCAGATCTACTCAGTTGTAAATGTGGAAAACTTGAAACTTTGTGAGCCTCCCATGATCACAGATCAGGGTGAGGAAGTTCCAATACGTTTAGTTGATGAGTTTTCTCCTGAGTACTTGGATGAGTTGAAGGAAGATATCAACTTGGATAGAAGGATGGGGAATTCACACAGGGGTGATGTTGATTATATTCAAGTGGGATTAAAGGGCACACATCCAAGCAAGGCAAAGTAGATTGAGAAGGACAAGGTGATGGAACTCTTCCCTCACTTATCTATTGATTGATGAAATATTTTGGTGGTCCAAAAAGGTCTTAGTGGGAAGGCGTGATCCAAAAAAGGATCCAAAGGAGACTAAGGATAACTGATAATTCATAGAAGCAACTCAGGAAGCTCAGAATGGCCTCAACAGATAGAGAAAGGGAAAAAAATAAAAGTCCTCAAAACTCAGTGAAATTGGAATTATCGCGAAGAGTGCGCCACAAGATTTCTAACAATGTAAATGATTCAGGCATATATTGGTGGCCATCGACCTATTCCAATTAGTTCCTTTTGTCAGTTTTTAGTTCAGCACATTCTTCTATACTTCTTTATAATTGTGAGTTCTACACTTCTAGTGTTTTCTGAATCCTCACACAATCTCCAAGTGGATATAGGTGGCCTCTCGCCTAATCCAACTAGCCTATTTTGTATGTTTTCATGTCAGCACATATTATTGTACTTCCATGGTTGTTTTGGGGCCCTAAACATTGTTTTTTTTTTTACTTGTTATAGTCAAACTATTGACAAAGTTAGAATCTGATGCCAAAATATGTATATCTCTAAAATACCTTTCCAACGGGCTATCACACGCCTAAAACGGAGGTTGTGTGCAAAAGTTACGACCCTAGGAAGTTGAGGTACCAAATTACACCAACTTACTCATAGGGCCTACATGACTTTTGGTGTTTCACCTTCTAGGGTTAAGTTTTTGGATGTCTAGGGTTTTGGAATTCATGAGTAATATGAAAAGGACCTATGGAATCTCATTGTAATCCATTCTACTCATACGGATGTGCATAGTAGCCACATCTCTTCTCAGAGATAGCTACCACCATTCGAGCAAGTTTTAGTTCTGCAGTTTTACAGTTTCAACCTATTTCATTATTTAATAGAAGATATTGTTCACTAGATATTTGTGTTATTCTTCCTATCTTTGTGTTTATTGTATTTAGTCTGTTAATCAGTTCGTTTCTCTCCTAAATCCAGATCAATGGTATCAAAGCAGTTTTCTCTTCATTTATTTTTCTTTGTGCATGTCCTCGACAAGGGATGGGTACAAGGAGTTGGGACTCGCACCAATCGAGCCATATGAGATCGGTCACGTCGACCCAGAAAAAAACCCATGGGAGACAGAAAGAAGGATGATGAAGTAGGAGATCCTATAAATTTTTTTCTTGAGGAAGCCCTCGCACGACAAAGGAACGAAATGATGGACAACTTCACACAAATCCTTTGATGGCTGGCCATGGGAGAAGCATCTTCATCAAGTGGCCATGCAAGCCCCTTCAAGGTACATGTAAATTTTGATATTCCTGTATTTTAAGGTCAGATAGATGTTGATTCCCTAGAAAAATGGTTAAATCTATTAGAAGGTTATTTCTCTGTTCAAAATATTTCTGATAGGGAAAAAATCACCTTCGCAATCCTCAAGGCTCTCCCCCATGTCAAGCATTGGTGGGAAACTTGCTGGGAGCAAAGTTCCACAAAGGAATTTGGAATATATGGGGTCGATCCCACTTGGGATTTTTTTGTGGATGCAGTCAAAGAACAATACTATCATGTTGATAACTATGAATACTAGTACATGAGATGGACTAGACTAGGGAAAGAGAAGAGCCCAATAGTCTCGAAGTTCAAAAATACTTTCCATACCTTGCGCACCAAGCTGGGTATCAAGGACTCCGAGCAATATATGGTTCTGAAATACGATGGGGCTATGCATAGGTACATCCAAACCAAATTGGATTTCCTAAACATCTCATCATTGGGTGTTGCTTATCGATATACTATCAAAATCAAGTAGAAATGTAGGCACTTGAACAAATGGGAATTCGTGTCTGCAAATTTGCAACAACTAAAGAACGATAAAGAAAGCCCTAGACAACATCCCCTAGAAAACCAGTCAAAGACACAGGAAAAAAATGGTAAAGGGAAGAAGGATGACACTGGGAAGTGGTGTGACTTCCACAAAATCCACTCACACAACACCAATGAATGTCACTCAAAACAGTCATTGGTGGCTGAGGTCAAACACACGAAGCCGAACCATGATCCAAAATGTGATCCAGAAAATATTGAAAATAGATAGATCATCGACATAGACCCCACTACCACTGTCAAAACCACAACAATTTAACCAGAAGAATCAGTAGATCCTAAAGAAGGGGAGCACCTCTTCCATTCACAGATATGCGTGAAGGGGATCCCATTGCATTTCATTGTTGATAATGGAAGCAAGAAGAACCTCATATCAGCTAAGGACTTCAAACAGTTGGGGTTGTCGACAAAACCACACCCACAACCATACAACATCAGTTGGCTTCACCAAGGACGAGATATCTGTGTCAGGCAACAGTGCATCCTGTCCTATTGCATCCATCCCTTCAAGGATGAGGTAATATGTGATGTTTCCCCTCCTGATTTCTATGATATCGTTTTGGGACTGTTGGAGCCGCCTTTGTTTTTTCTAGCCCATCTCGAATTTCATGTCTTAATGCTCGAAATCGAAAGATGGTTTTCATATTTTCCATCTATGGTTTCAAATTCTCTGAAGTCTTATCATGCAAGCAATGATAATTATTGTACTCTTGAAGCGAGTTCTACTTTTCATCAAAAAATTTCCCCCTTTGTTCTACCTTGGGATTTTGTATGTTGGATGCTATAGATCACGTAGTTCACAAGTCCAGAGAAATGAAACGGAGAAATCGCTTTAAAATTTTACCCAGGGTAGCAACGGGAGTAAAATTTTCCTAAATCACGATTATACATCATCGGGTTTTCACGCCTTGGAGTTCACTAAATCCAAAAGTCTTATTGTTGTAACCTCGATAGCCGAAACCATGAATTCCTTATTTTAGTAACCTGTGTAAAGGTTAAAGGTAAAAGCTAAGCCATGGTTAAGTTCTGTCAACAATTTGCCACTCAGCATTTTCTCTTTAAAAAGCTACATTGTCTGAGCCCCGACTCATGAAGTCGCGATAAAGATATGAATATATTTAATTAAACACTTAATTCGAGTTTATCTTCCCTTTTAATTAAAAGGTATTATCACGATCTCGCGGTTTCGCAGCTTGGCATGCAAACTTCCCAGAAACTTACCTTCCAAGCTCCAAGTTGCGATATGGAGAATATAAGTAATTACATAATTAATTAAGTGCCTAATCACAATTACATTTTTATTAACCAAAATCAATCATCGCAATTTCGGGGATTAGAGGTTCATAGGTTTAAAGAAAAAATTATCGATATAACGAGTACCGAAAGATTAATTAACTTTGGTAAAACCAGATTAATTAAGCTAAATCAATATCTCATGTGTCTTGATGCTTGCATAGTTTACGAGGCAGTCTTAATTCTTCCTTACTCCAACTGACATTTCGAACCGCCAAAATTTATGGCATTAATTAGAAACAAGACGAATTGACAAATAAAGATTGGGTTTTAATTTCTAAATTTATTTTTAAGCTTGATTTGATTGATCTGTTCTTAAAAAGTACTAATTTTTTGAATATATAAAGTTGTTATTGGTTATAACAAATTCATTTCTATATTACACAGAGCACACTTTCTCAACGAGCTAACTTCTGTATGTATACATATTTTTATCGTAGAAGAGCTAAAGTAGGATCTCCCATCATGGCCCCGTGAAAAGCATCTAAAGCCAACGTTGAGGTTTCAGGACAAGGTTCGGACAATGTCGCTAATACCTCACCTCGAAGTGTCAAGTCTGTCCCAAAATGGTCGTTCGTTTCTGATGTTCTGCAGGCCGAATTAGTGGATTATTCTGATGATTCCAGTGACAATGAAAAAGATGACATAACCACTAAATATAAAATCGTCATTCAATTAGGGATACACAAAGTAGTGGCTAGGCCACGACTGCTCCCTTACTATGATATGGTTCGATGGGCATTAGACCATGTGGACATACCAACCAGAACCATCATCAATGAGCAGAAGGTCACCATCGGGACTTTCAGACCTGAACATCTGCAAACTATGTACAGGTTTTCCACAGTGTCTGACCTTACATATGATGTCGAATTCTTGGAAGAGTTCAAACATAAGGAATGTGTGCAGTATGAAAAGACTATGTCTAGCTTAATAAGATATTGGGTTTCGCACCCTGCGAAGTTCAGGGCAGACAGTCATGGTATATATTCAATAGCTTCCTTGGAACCACAGTTCAAGTATGTAGCTATGATGACATGCATATTATATGGGAGAGAGGACACCTCAAATTTCTTTCTTCAATGGGTGCCTCTAATACATCTAGTCGTTGAAGGTTATTCCTTCGACTAGGTGAAAATGCTATTTGATAGCTTGACTAGTCAGGTTACAGAGTATCAGGCGCAGAAAGAGAGCGGAAAGATTTCTTCATTTTTTTTGTCTGCATACATTATGGACGTCGTATGCTTTCTAACACCATTTCCCTTAACGAGATGGAGTTGGACTCCAACAGAGGTCGAGCCCATCCACGTCTATCATTCAAAATTGTGGGAAAACAAAGCGGCATATTTTGTATATGAAATCTTCAACTGGGTGATGGTACCTCTGCATGTCACTATTTTCGGCCACCCGCCACCCAGGATCTCGGACAGTATAGTGATGAATTTGAGCAGTATAGCTGATTGGTATGTAGAAGCCAAATTCTCATATCTCAGAGTTTTTTGGGCTTTTGTTCCCCTACATGCATTGCCATTATTTATCCCCGACAAGCTGGGTTGTCGCGAAGTTGCTAGACAAATAGTAATCGGTGGCATAAGCAAGGAGCTTAAGGTATGCTCAAAAAAGGTATGGCCACCTTTTCCTGTTCATTTAAATTCATATTCTTTGTTAGATTTTGGTCATGCTAAAGCTGAGGCAATAGCCCTGGAAGACCTAAAATTTGGTCCTTATTGAATTCAAGAAGCACGATCCACAAAGGGTCGTGAGTAATCATTTGGCCAGTTGCGAGCTCAAGAGAATTGAACAAGAAAATTCGCCCTCAGATGACACTTTTTGAGGTGCAAGATCTTATGCTGAGATATTAACTTGGATACAAACCTTGGCACCTGAAGAGAGGGCCGATGTTCTAAAATTCCAAGAACATCGACATAGTTGTCTTCCCGCAATATTACAGGGTGAGAATCTGAGTACAACGGAGGTGAAACAAAAATATGTCAAGGCTCCAAAGATGCAACTCCCAGTCAAGAAAAACACCAGGATGGGGAAGAGAAAACTAAGAGCCCGAAAGCATAGATAAATACTCCTGACCCGCCAAAGAAGCATACTCCGGTTACTACCCCAGGACAATCAGCAAAGCAAATCGGAGATCCTATCGCATCCGTTACTCCCTTGCAGTGAACTCAGGGAAATATTGACACAAGGTGGATCTTAAATGAAGAATTGAGGTCTATAAGGGTGGAAGAGCTCCCTCCAAATGATTTCTTCTTTGATAAGGAGAGAAAGGCAGTAGTAAAGAGAGAATTCTATCAGGAAGGGGAATCGACAGCCAAGAAATGCAAAGTATTAACTGATGGGAAGGAAAAGAAGAATGAATAGTTCAGGACGAAAATAGTTGGGACATTAGGGGCATATGCCACAACGAACCAATTTTCAGACAGGGTTTTGAAAAACCAGCTGAAATGAAAAAATCACCTCATCAAAACCCTAGAAGCCAGACTAGCCATAGCAATGGAAGCTGCCAAAGACCAGGCGAGCGTAGGAATAGAGAAAGCAAGGTTGGCCAATAAAAGTGAGATGGAGTTGCTCAAGACTAAGCTCGAACAAGCACAGCTGGTGGTTCGGAATGGTCATATGCAAGCGGGGCAGCAAAAATATTTGATCGAACAGCTACAGGCTAGAGTGGAAATCGCCAAAAGTAAAGTGATAAATATCAGGATGTCCCAGTCCCAGGTGTTGTAGGAAAATCTCCCTGCGGACAGGTAGATCACCTCTAAGAGCTTGACCTTAACCCTAGACAGAAAAATTCTTAACGTGGACACTGACTTCCTTTCAAATCTATCTAAACTAATACATGAGAAGGAAGGATGATAGAAGTACCTCTTTATCGACATTTGTCCCTGCATGCTCCGAGTTGCGCTCCAATCCTTTGCTCCTCGTTGAGTTCTACAGACAAATGAGATACGACTACTTCCTACTCTATTGATATTAGCTTGAAAACAGATCTACGAATTAATGATAAGTTCATGTAACATCAGACACAAACTAGAAAGAAACAGGCCAAGTGTGTCATATTAATGAGAATAACGACAACAATACTTACAATCGTAGATGTGAATGCGACAGCTTCGTCAAGTCCCCTTCGTCTAACCCTTGCTCGAAAGATCCACAACCTGGTTGACAGCAACTTCACTGATCACTTCTCCTTTGGTTGACTGTGTATTTCCTATGAGATCATAGGTTTCATGCTAGCAATTCTTCCTCCTTTCCACCATCATAGAGCTTGCTTATATAGGTTGAGAAGAGCTTAACCTCTTGAGTTATGTTTAGAAAAAGTTGGGAACCTCCTCCTTAGATCAGGGATCTCTTGATGAAACCAATAATTCAAGTACAACTGCCTCCTAATCTCGAAAGATCCTTTCCTTATTCTCCTCACCGGGGTAACAACTAACCCAGATTAGGGAGCGCTCCTTCAAAAGGGGCATCAGAGTGCTAGAACGCTCCCTAAGAATCTTAAGGGGAGTGCCAGTGCTTCAAAAGTGGGCAGCGATCCTTCAGAGGGGTGAGGAAGCGTTATAACGCTCCCTGAGGCCTTATATGGAAGCGTTAGCACTCCTAAGGCTATTTCAGGGGAGCGTTCACCCTCAAAATCCTTGATTAAAAGCCCTTTTCAAGTGTTAAGAGTTGTTTGACTCCAGTGAACCAGTTCTCCTTCTTCAAACCAAGTACATAAGATGTTTTAAGTGTCTCCTTAGTGTCGTCATCATGGCAGTATGATTCAACAACATTTGCGACACTTGTAACCAACTTGTGACAGTTGCGAAAGTTGTAAGGAAGTTGAGACACTCGTGACAATTGAGAGGAATATGCGACACTTATCCAGTTGAGTAATTTTGATGTGTAACACCAGGCGATGGATATTCAGAGCAAAGTTTCTGCGGCCCAGTGAAATTTACTCACCAGGGTAGAGGTGATTCGGGACAACTGCCTACTGGTTAATCAAGTTTTGGAAGATTTATTTGTTAGAGAAAGAGAATATGGAGCAACACGAGTCGCTTTTGAAGAGGATGTGATAGCTGCAAACAACAGGGAATCGAGAAGTATTCCAAGGTTTCCCATTTCAGAGCAGACCAGAGGAAATATTCTATTAAAGGAATGGGAGCACAACATCTCAGAAGGTAAGCTGCAAGCCAAGAGGGTAACAAAATCCTTAGAAGAGGCTTTTAGTTCTATAGATGGTGATCTGCTAGGCATTGTTAGCGAAGGTAATGTCAATACATTGATTCAAATGAATATGGAGAAAATCTCACTTGATTTAAACGAAAAAGAGGAAAGAGATTCGACAGAGATCTCACAAGTGACTATGGCTGACATAGTCCAAATAGATAAGTGTATGATTAAACCAAGTGTGCAATTGTGCACCATAGACATCATAGACAGACAGATGGAAGAAAGGTTACCACAGTTAGCCCGAGATTGTTACTCTTTTGAAGCCAATTGTCAAGCAGAACCGCCAAGGTTGATATCTCAGCTGGTTGAAAGATGTGTCACCTGTACTGAGCGTGCGTGAGGACAAGATTCTGGCACCAAATAAAGATAGAGAAGAAGAAGTGGAGCGATTTCTCTCCTTCCTATCATAACTGAAAAGTTTTGCAATGATTGAGATTCTATCTTATTGTAAAACTGTATAAATATACCATAGAAAGAAAGAAAAAGGGCTGGACCTTTTTGTGTTAATTGTAGCAGAGGTTTTACATTTTGAGAGTTAATATAAAGCAAATCTGAAGATTCTCAATTCCATCACGACTCTGTTATGAGTTTGTTTTATTGTATCTCATATTTCGTTTCATTTCATATTCGTATCTAATGAATGCTTCGCTATAATTTAGTACAACCTATACTATAGTGAATGGATTTTGGTTTTCTATATTGTTTACTATTTTTCCTCTGTACCAGCTATCAGCAGGTATAAGACCGGTCAACACTTTCAGAATTCTATATATATTTTATGCTTCATCGGGTTACTTTACATTTTTCTTCTTTTGTTTATACGTGAGATTCTCCCTTAATAGGAGCCTTACTTGATAGACAGCTAAATGTTTTCTCCCACCTCATACATTTTATTAAAATATAACTCAGTTACGGGAAAGAGCCTTTGATTTGCATTCATTTTTTATTCCTAAAACCGTAAACTCTCTTTTATACGACCGAATTGAGATAGCACTCAAAATCCCCCCGAGGTTTTCTTATTTTACTGTTCCTCCATTACTGTCCCTGTACCAACATAGCCCAATATCGAACCTGGATTATCAAATCAAACACGCATTGCCTTAAACCTTTTCGATACTATTCTTAAAATAGCCACTACCTAGGTTGAACTCGAATGTTCATGGGTAGCGATTGAACAGGATATAAAAATCCAGGAACAGTTGGAAGCTAGACAACGCCAACACAGAAATCATCCCTAGTTTCCCTTGCCGAAGGTTGACATTTCTCTTTTCTCTACCCTTTACCTACCTTCGGATGCCTAGACACTGTACTACTAAGCCTTAAGTACAGACTCTAGAACAACATCTTTTTGGCGCCGTTGCTAGGGACTGAAGTTACAAAATCTTTTTCCCTGGGAAAACGACATTTTTCTTTTCATTGAAAGTGTTACCCTTTGATAGTGAACAAAGAGTACACACCCTTTTAAGGCCTTCCAGTCTTTCACTCGACGAATCCACAAATAATAAATTGGCATCCGGTCGCAGGAATACCAGGCAAAACCCGGATGGTAAGAAGATTACACCCATTACCGATCCTGAGAATATTCTAAAGGAAAGAGGCTCTCTTAAGCCAACTGCTGCAGTCTATAAGATTAAAAACCCACAGCTGAAGTCTAGGAGTTCTTTTGAACCTTCAACTTCACGCAATCCTCTCTTTGATACTAAAGATCTATCGTCAAATTGCTCCGAAGTTAGGAGCGATATTCATCCAACAATCCCCTTAGTACACAAAGGAAAGGGCCCTTTTGAAAGTTCGTCGGCAGTTGACATACCATCTTCTCTTCAGTTAAATTTCTCGACCTCACCTAATTCTGAAGAGTGTGTTACACATTCGGTTTCTACACCCGTCGGTTCTCCTGATTTCGTCTCTTGCAAATATGAGGAACCAAGTCCTCGCGTTCCCTATCATTCATCGTTGGATTTTCCTCTTTACGAAGAAAATAAATATTCACTTTTAATTTTCCGAAACCCCCTTTACGACTTTCCACTAATAACGATGAAAGCTGTCGGAGAGGGAGGTGGAGGGTTTGTCAGAGGAGGTGGTGTAGGTGCTCCAGGGGGAGGATATGGACGTCAAGGGCCTACCCCTCCTCCCAGAGTGTTTTCTAAAGTAGCAGCAAAATACGCTCCTTTGGTTTTACCCGTCCCTTTACACGACCTTCCCGAAAATTATATAAAAAAATTTCCAAAATTCACTAGGGAAGGAGATCTGACCGCAGCTGAACACATTAATTTCTTTGACCAATTCTGTAACAGCCCTAGTAGAATATATACTTAGGGATTATTAAGTAAAATATTTATTAGGTAATTAATTTTTCCTAACATGTTAATAACTAAACAAAGATTGGTCTAATGATATTAAT
>JZKD02S1679160.1:436998-450381 GCA_000966675.3 Picea glauca
TGTAGGGTGTGGACCCTAGTCCTGTTAGGAGGGGTGGAGGCATTTCCCACCGTGTATCCTCCATTGTAGGGTGTGGACCCTAGTCTTGTTAGGAGGGGTGGAGGCATTTCCCATCATGTATCCTCTGAAGCCTGAAGTCATGGTAGGACGGTGTTAGCTCACGCTCCCCTAGACGTGTGATGATGACTATCAGTTGCCTGCTGGGGAAGCTTGGTCGAGATAGTGACACTTTCGCTTACGGGTTCTATTTGGAGTTAGGTCAATATAGTTGACGCTCCAAGATTTTCCATAAGAGGAAGGATAGGAATGGAGATGGAAGTAGGATAGGGAGGAAGGATGAGTAGTAATAGTTGAGAAGGTATGGAGATCTGTCTTGTGGTGGAATTTAATGTTTTCCCTTAAAAAAAAAAAGAAATGTGTATATATGAATATTCATAATTTCATAACTAAACCACAATTGTCTAAATAAAATTATTGAAATAGATAATTGTAATTAAGGAATTTATCAAACAATTGACTGGTTGTTGTCTTTTATAAAAGACTAGTCTTGTTGACTGGATTGGATGCATACATAAATTACTAAAGGATGGTAGTTTTGATTATTAGTACATGCACGGGACTTGCATGTACTAGCTACACATGCATTTCTTGTACATATACACTAGTATGCATGAGTTTTCTTGAATTACTTACTGATAATGTCCGTTAGTTGTTATGAATGTGTGAACCATGTTTCTTTTCCTTTGTACCATAAGACACCTTAACTTCGGGACAAAGTTTCCTGAAGGGTGGGTGTATGTAACAGCCCTAGTAGAATATATACTTAGGGATTATTAAGTAAAAGATTTATTAGGTAATTAATTTTTCCTAACATGTTAATAACTAAACAANNATTGGTCTAATGATATTAATTAAGTATTTATTAATTAATTAAAGGTTATAATTTTGATTAATTAATTAATTAATTAACTACCTATTATATTCAATAACATGGGTATTAAATTTAAAAGGGATAATAAGTTTTATTGTTTAATATAAAACGGTTACGTACATGGAAAGGGATAAGATATTAATTAAAAGGGATAAGATATTAATTATAAGGGGATAAGGTAATAAATGTGTAGGTAAGGAAGTAAATGAAGGATGCGGTGAAGGAAGGATATGGGGGGGGATGAGGTTTACGAAGGGGGATTATCATTCTACGAGGAATTGGATTTTGGGGGTTCTCTTGGATTTGCACAGGGAGAGGAGAGTTTGAGTTCTATAGTCGGGTTGGATCAGTACGGGGGGGAACTGGTTTGCTGGGGGTTTTGGGCACAGTGGCCAGGATATCCATATGATATCCTAGAGCTAGGTAGTTGTCCTAGTTGGCAGGGTGGAAACTCGGTTTTGGGCAGTGTTGGTCAGTGCATCAGGCAGCAGGAAGGCAACAACAAGGCAGCAAGGCAGCATGGAAGGGACAATCATATCAACATAAATTAGCATCAGAAGCAGGTAATTTGTTTGTGAAATGGCTAAGTTATTTTTATACTGTAGTTAAATGTTAAACGTTAAATTCTGCGGAAATTTTATATTCTTATTTGATGTTAATGAATTATTTATGCACTCATAAATTCTATGTTAGAAATGTTATGCATAATTGTAAGGATTTTACTAGGCTTGTTGATTTTTTTTACTGGCCACGACAAATTCGCAGACATCCTAGGTATCGAACACGAGGACGTGTATTCGAGGCTTCTTGTCCAAACCTTCAAAGGATAGGTCCAAACATGGTTTTGGAGTCTACCTGCAACATCTATCTTGTCTTATGATGCCTTGGAATATGCTTTCCTTAGACGATGGGGTGAAATAAAGGACCATCTATATTATTTAACCAAATTTGGGTCTTTAAGAAAAAGAAATTCAGAAACAGTTATGGAATTTATTCAAAGATTCAACAAGTTGTATAACAAAATCCCATCCGAGGTTAAATCGTCCCAACCCGCGACCAAAGTAACTTTCGGAGGGGATTTCGAACCATTTTTTGCACTCTTTTTGCGAGAAAGAAGGGGCGCCACTTTAAACCGAATGCAGAATGACACTGTAGAAATTGAGTCGGATATGATGGCTTCTGGTAAGCTTAAAGCTAAAATAGAAACGGGAAACTGAGAAACCAAATTCTTTAGAGAACAAGTAGGGTCGTCAGGGTCTAATAGATCCACACATGACAAAGTAGATGATATGGCCAGGGTAATCAAGGAACTGTCTAATAAAATATCCAGAATGGAGCTAGAACAGGCCAAAGTTGATTCCTTCGCCAAAAAGGATTTCAAGAGAAACCCCAACACCCCAAACCAGAAAAGATAGATAAAAAATGAAGATAAAAAAATGCAATCTTCCCTAAAGAGCGGAAATTTTATAGGAGCGAATGATCTCCAAGATTTCGTAGATTCGGATAATGATGTCACAAACTTCGGTGATGACTACACATAACCGTATCTGCCTAGAGAAGACTATGAACAATCCCTAAACACTCAACAATCATCGGTTAAGGGTGAAGAAAGTGATCATACTGACCTTTGTGGCTCTCAACAAGAAACTGAAATGATAATGGCCGAGATCCAACCTAAGTACAACTTGAGATCTAAGGGTAAGCTCATTTCTACTACTCAACCTAAGAAAATCCTCCCAAGAGGTCAAATTTATGAGCCTACTCTAGAACAAACCCTATTACCTAACAACAAAGTGAAAGTGGTAAGCACACAAGATTCTGAAGTGGGAAAAGTTGAGACCCAAGCACAAGGAACCGAAACAACTAATAAAATTACGCCTTCAACCAAGACCATGAGTAATAAAGCGGTCCAGACGAATAAGTCGGAAAGGAAGGATTCATAAGTCCCAACTAAAGAAACAGACAAGGTGAGCAGAGTTTTCAGTTTTGAAAATGAAATAAATAAAATTCAGATACCAATCCCTCTGGTAGAATTAGTAAAAAACCCCGTTTATCGGAAGCAGATTACCAAGGTAATCGGTGTCTCAGAGCTAGAAAGCCAGTCTAACGTTTTAAACCTAGACGATGATAAACCTAACATCACTTTTGGTCCACATTTTGAAGGGGCCAAAGACACTATTGCTCCCTTTTATATCACTTTAAATGTATACGATCAATTGCTACATAATTGCATGTTAGACTCCGAAGCATCCCATAACATTATGCCTAAAATTATTATGGACAAATTGGGTCTCCAGATCACCAGACCTTATGAAGATCTTTACTCTTTTGACTTGAGAAGGGTTAAGTGTATGGGAATGATAAAGGATTTAGTAGTTACCCTGGCATAGGTCTCAGTTAAGAGTATCTTGATGGATGTGGTTATTGTTGATATTCCCCCTAAGTATGGATTACTATTGTCTAGGTCATGGGGAGCCAAGATGGGGAGTTCTCTTCAATTGGTTATGACATTCACCACAATTCCTGTGTTTGGTGGGCAATTTACTTGGTTGTACAGAGAGACGAGGTTAGCATATACAGTAAGCGACCCTCAAAACCTGAACAATTTCCCTATTTACATTGTGGATCAAGATTTAGGAAATTGTATCTTATCTTTTGATGATGGTTTATATGGTTGTTCGGAGGAAAACGATATAGAGAAGGAAGAGTCAGGTTACATGATAGAGGATCTGTGTAGCACCGGTGTCTGGAAAATGTTTTTTGGCGGTGCCTCATCTTGTGAAGGGGATGGAGTAGGAGTGCTTTTAGTGGCTCCCGAAGGAAAGTTTGTCGTTTTGTTTTCTTACAGACTGCAGTGGGATATAGATTATACTAACAATGTGTGTGAATACGAAGCATTGGTCTTAGGATTAGAGGCTACCAAGAAGTTACAAATAAATAACTTAGAGGTATACGGAGATGCAGAGTTAATAGTCAAACAAATAAATCAATAATACCAAGCCAAGCATCCCAGATTGAGATCATACAAGAATTGTGCCTGGGATCTAATGGAAAACTTTTTCTCGTCCGTAAATGTCCACTTCATCTTGCGCACAGAGAAATTACATGTTGATGCATTAGCTAAAGCGGATTCAACTTTCGCACCTCCTAAAACCTTTAAATTGAAATATCACATAGAAATAAGACACAGACTGTTTATACCAGACAATATCCAGCACTAGCAGGTTTTTGAGGATGACGAACAAATTAAGAAGTTTCTTGAAGCAGTAGGTGAATTTTCCGAAACTCTTGTAGACCAAGAAAATCAAAATGACCAGATATGGATCATGCAAGAAGGGGAGGATCCTCAAGCTTTCTGAGACAAAATCGCAGATCATCGTATGTTGGTCCTAAAAAACAACCAGATTCTGAAAGGACTGATCCCTCTGGAAAGAATGTTTGATCAAAATGACATACCTGTAAAATCCACCTTACAACCCCAACCAGAAGAGGCTGAGGACTGTGATATAGGAACCAAAGAAGATTCCAGGATGGTAAAAATATCCAAATTCCTCCCTCCCGAAATAAAAAGTAGGTATAAAGACCTACTCAGACAGTATAAGGATGTTTTCGCCTGGTCTTATGATGAGTTAAGGACATACGACACTTCCATAATTGATCACAAGATACCTCTAAAGCCTTGGGTCAAACCATTTAGGCAAAAGCTTAGACAGATCAACCCCATTTTGTTACCTGTGATCGAAAAAGAAGTTAAGAAACTTTTAGACGTGAAAATAATAGTACCTATAAGATATTCAGACTAGGTAGAAAACCTGGTCCTGGTCAAGAAAAAGAGTGGGGAAATCAGATTGTATGTGGATTTCAGAAATCTAAATAAGTCATCTCTTAAGGACAACTATCTGCTGCCCAAAATGGACCATATGCTAGAAAAGGTAGTTGGAGCCAACCGAATGTCTATGATTGACGGGTTCTATGGTTATAATCAAATCGCCATGAATGAACAAGATAGAGAAAAAACTGCTTTCACTACACCATGGGGTACGTTCATGTATGATAAAATGCCTTTTGGTTTGATGAATGCAGGGGCCACGTTCTAGCGTGCTATGGACATCGCTTTCATCAGTGAAAGGGATAAGTTCGTAGTCATATATCTTGACGATTTGACGGTTTTCTCTAAAACCGATGAAGAACACTTGATACATCTTAAACAAACATCTGAAAAATGCCTCATTTTTGGTCTATCTTTAAATCCAAAGAAATCACATTTTGCCATGCAGGAAGGTAATCTTTTCGGTCATATCATATATGGGGATGGAATCAGGATTGATCCTAAGAGGATTGAAGTGATAGATACTATAAATATTCCCAGAAATGTAAAATAGATACAATCTTTCTTAGGAAGAATAATTTTTTTACGAAGATTTATCCTGAATTTCGCTGAGATTGTAAAACTAATCACAAGTATGTTTAAAAAGGACAGCGAAGTAAAATGGACAAACGAAGCCAAAGAATCATTCGCACACATTAAGAAAGTCATAAGCGAGGCGCCTGTGTTAGCAAGCCCTGACTATCTAAAAGATTTTCTTATTTTCTCATTTGCCTCCAAACACACGATTGCCGCACTGCTCCTACAAAAGAACGAAGAAGGTTTCGAACAACCGATCGCCTTTTTTAGCAAGAGCCTTAGAGACGCAGAATTGAAGTATGATATAATAGAAAAGCAAGTGTATGCCATGGTAAGAGCATTAAAGGCGTTCAGAACATATGTACTACACTCCAAGATAATTGCGTACGTACCTACCAATTCTGTGAAAGATATTTTGGTACAACCAGACAACGATGGAAAAAGAGGGCGATGGCTTGCCAAAATCCAAGAATTTGATTTGGAAGTGAAACCGACCAAATTGATAAAAGGACAAGGCCTGACCAAACTCTTAGCTGAGTCGAATTTCAGAGCCCTAAGTATCAATTTCCTGTAGGAAGGCGATGAAAACATGAACCTAAACGAGATGAATGAGAAAACAGGCCCAAACAAGATCGAAGAAAAGTTCATATCATCAGGTTGGTACAGAGACATAGTATCATACCTTCTAACTCTAAAATGCCCAAATGAGCTATCACCATCAAAATCCAGGACTTTAAAACTTCATGCGATTAAATATTGTATCGCCAAAAGTCATCTATATTGGAAAGATCCATTTGATTTCTTGTTAGTCTATTTAGTCGAATCGGAAACTCAGCGGGTTATAAACAAATTTCATGAGGGAGTATGTGGGGGGCATCACGCTTGGAGAGCTACAACTTACAAAATTCTAAGGGTTGGGTACTACTGGCCAAAACGTTTCTCAGACGTTAATGCCAAAGTCTGAGCCGGCAACCCTTGTCAACTATTTGCAGGTAAATAGAAGCTCCCAACACTGCCTTTAGTTCCAGTCAAAGTTGAAGCCCCATTTCAGCAATGGGGTCTAGACTTCATAGGCGAGATTAATCCCCATTCAAGTGCTCAACATAAGTGGATCTTAACCGCAATAGATTACTTTACTAAATGGGTGGAAGCCATTTCAACCAAAAGGGCAACAGACTCGCTGGTAATCGATTTCTTAGAAGACAACATTTTGTCTAGATTTGGTTGCCCCCGAAAGATAGTTACAGACAATGCCCAAGATTTTAAATCTATGGCTATGATCATCTTCTGTCAAAATTAAAACATCGTTCTTGGCCATTCTACAGTGTATTACCCCCAAGGAAATGGATTGGCCGAGTCATCTAACAAGAGCCTGGTAAATATAATCAAGAAAGTATTGGATGAAAACAAAAGGTCTTGGCATGTGCACTTAAAATACGCATTATGGATGAATCGCATAAGCACAAAAAGCTCTACTGGCATTTCACCTTTTCAGATGGTATATGGGACAGATGTTGTGTTACCTATAAACCTAGCGCTTCCAGTGATGAATTTATGTGAAGATCAAAATGAAGAACCCAATCATGTCACCAGGAGGATAAATCAGTTGATTGAGGTTCAACAGCATAGGGTCGAAGTAGATGAAAAGTTGCATAAGTACCAAGATGACATGAAGGCATTATTCAACCACAGAGCAAAGGACAGATATTTCCTCCCAGGTGATTTAGTATTAAGGTGGGATGCAAGAAGGGAAGAAGCAACAAAACATGGTAAATTTGACCACCTTTGGTATGGGCCATTCAAAGTCTCGGCTCTGGAAGGAAAGAATTCTTTCCTATTGGAAAATATAGATGGTGAATTCCTCAATGCCCCTATCAATGGGCATTATCTGAAGCATTATATGACATAACAGTCGCCTAAAAAAAACTAACAGAAGATATTTTGTATATATATATATATATATATATATATATATATATTTCATTTGCGCATTGCTTTTGATTTCCTTTTTTCTTTCATGAACTTTCGACACCTTTCGGATAGCCCCGATAACCTTCGTATTTGTCTCTTATAGGATTATGGTTGCACACAAAACAAGAAGGAGAAGTAAACTGAAAGTTGGTGTCATAAATAAATTGGCTTAAACAGGTGATACCCAAAATTTTTGATATTGTGCAAAGAAATTGAAACGAAAAGGTAAAGATGAGATTTCCTAAAAGACATGTTCTAAAGGACTATTGCAGAAAACCAAGGTAACCTCATTCAAACAACAACATCGTCTGAACTGATAAATAATAGAGTTGTTTCTTTGTTTAATCGTCTACGAAAAAATAAGACAAATTAAACGATTCACTCAAATTAAAAGTAGTCAGTCAAAGTAAAGTACCCCCCCAAAAAAGATCTACAAGAGTCAGCTTTGAATTTTTGACCTCTATATTTCAGTTCGTAAGTCACTACCTGTCATCCTTTTTTATCTCCAGGTTTACCTTTTAAAAAAAGTCAGCGTCTTTCCATTTCGCATAAGAAGGGATAAGAGTTTTCGTTTCAACCTCATGAGCTTCAAAGAAGATTGTGGAAAGAAAGCGAGTCTTCAGAACTCCTCAATCCCCTGCTAAACGAAGAGATGCTTAAAGTGATCCTAACTTTCCTAGGTTTTTCAACAATATTGGAGGATTGAGGCTTGCTCAAATAGAATGCCCTAAGAAAGATATTTTCCCTTTTTTCCATGAGAACGAAGGTGTTGTGAAAGTTAAGGGAAGGTTGGTACTGAGTAATCAAAGTAAGTTGACAAACCTATAATGCAAAATATTACACAAATATCATCCCTGATACAAACTGATTGCCCCCATCTTCGTGCTCTAAAAAACAAATTATAAGACATGTGGTGAAAGGAAATTCAGAAATGATTGCCCCCATCTAGTCCAAAAGACGATGAAAGGAAATTCAGAAATGATTGCCCTCATCTCAGCATTTAAATGCACAAGTATATTCCGAAGTGGTGAAAGGAAATTCAGTAAAAGGGGCCAGATAACTTCACCAGGGTACTGAACAGGCTCGTTGGCTGTGAAGAAATATCTGAGATATCTGTAAGGTTGTTATACATGAATATCACTTTGCTCTGGTAACCAATTATTTTTAAAATCCTGATCTACATCCCAAGTTCAGATGGGGCTTCCTGATTAAAAACATATAATCTTCTTCTTTTGATGCAAGTTGATAGCCACAAGATCTGTTGGGTCTCCTAAAACTGTTTTGATTGTCTTAAGGAAGAACTGGATTTAGTAATGGGAAAGGCAAAGTCGTGAAAGGGACTATGACTAAGTTTAAGAAGAGTATCTAAGTTTGAAAAGATTTTCAAGGTAAAAAACAAAGTCTTTTTCCCCTTCGTTACCCTGTTCTCAAGAATCTTTTCGCCTGATTGAAGCTATTGACTCCATTTACCCAATACCGGCACGTGGTCTACTATTCTTCCCATCTTACAAGAAAACGGGATCCCTAGTTGGAGTCTATGTTGGAGCCGCCTTTGTTTTTCCTAGCCCGTCTCGAATTTCATGTCTTAATGCTCAAAATCAAAAGATGGTTTTCGTATTTTCCATCTGTGGTTTCAAATTCTCTGAAGTCTTATCACGCAAGAAATAATAATTATTGTACTCTTGAGGTGAGTTCTACTTTTCATCAAAAATTTCCCCCCTTTGTTCTACCTTGGGATTTCGTATGTTGGATGCTATAGATCATGTAGTTCACAAGTCCCGAGCAACGAAACGGTGAAATCGCTTTAAAATTTTACCCAGGGAAGCAATGGGAGTAAAATTTTCCTAAATCACGATTAAACATCATCAGGTTTTCATGCCTTGGAGTTCACTAAATCCAAAAGTCTTATTGTCGTAACCCCGATAGCCAAAACCACAAAGTCCTTATTTTAGTAACCCATGTAAAGGTTAAAGGTAAAAGCTAAGCCATGGTTAAGTTCTGTCAGTAATTCGCCACTCAACGTTTTCTCTTTAAAAAGATACACTGTCTAAGCCTCGACTCGTGAAATCACGATAAAGATATGAACATAATTAATTAAACACTTAATCCGATTTTATCTTCCCTTTTAATTAAAACGTATTATCGCAATCTCACGGTTTCGCAGCTCGACATGCAAACTTCCCAGAAACTTACCTTCAAAGATCTGAGTCACGATATGGTGAATATAAGTAATTACGTAATTAATTAAGCACCTAATAACAATTATGTTTTTATTAACCAAAATCAATCATCGCAATTTCGGGGGTTAGAGGTTCAAAGGTTTAAAGCAAAAATTCTCGATACAACAAGTACCGAAAGATTAATTAACTTTGGTAAAACCAGATTAATTGAGCTAAATAAATATCTCCCATGTCTTGATGCTTGCATAGTTTATGAGGCAGTCTTAATTCTTCCTTACGCCAATTGACATTTTGAACCGCCAAAATTTATGGCATTAATTAGAAACAAGACGAATCGACAAATAAAGATTGGGTTTGTATTGCTAAATTTATTTTTAATCTTGATTTGAACGATCTGTTATTAAAAAGTACTGAGTTTTCGAATATATAAAGATCTTATTCATTATAACAAATTCATTTCTATATTACACAGAGCACACTTTCTCAGTGAGCTAACTTTTGTATGTATACATATTTTTATCGCAGAAGAGTTAAAGCAGGATCTCCTGTCATGGCCCAGCGAAAAGAATCTAAAGCCAACGTTGAGGTTTCAGGACAGGGTTTGGACAATGTCAATGATACTTCACCTCGTAGTGTCGATTCTATCCTGAACTGGTCATTCGTTTCTGATGTTCTGCAGGCCGAATTAGTGGATTATTCTGATGATTCCATTGACAATGAAAAGGACGACATAACCACTAACTATAAAATCGTCATTCAATCGGGGATGCACAAAGTAGCGTCCAGGCCACGAATTCTCCCCTACTATGATATGGTCTGATGGGCATTAGACCATGTGGACATACCAACCAGAACCATTATCAGTGAGCAGAAGGTCAACATCGAGACTTTAAGACCTGAACATCTGCAAGCTATGTACAATTTTCCCACAGCGTCTGAACTTACATATGATGCCAAATTCTTGGAAGAGTTCAAACAGAAGGAATGTGTGCAGTATGACAAGACTATGTCTAGCTTAATTAGATATTGGGTTTCGCACTCTGCGAAGTTCAGGGCAGACAGTCATGGTATATATTCAATAGCTTCCTTGGAACCACAGTTCAAGTATGTAGCTATGATGACATGCATATTATATGGGAGAGAGGACACCTCAAATTTCTTTCTTCAATGGGTGTCTCTAATACATCGAGTCACCGAAGGCTGTTCCTTCAACTGGGAGAAAATGTTGTTTGATAGCTTGACCAGTCGGGTTACAGAGTATCAGGCGCAGAAAGAGAGCGGAAATATTTCTTCATTTTTTATGTCTGCATACATTATGGACATCGTATGCTTTTTAACACCATTTCCATTAATGAGATGGATTTGGAATCCAACAGAGGATGAGCCCATCCATGTCTATCATTCAAAATTGTGGGAAAACAAAGCGACATATTTCGTATATGAAATCTTCAACTGGGTGATGGTACCTCTGCATGTCACTATTTTCAGCCACCCACCGCCCAGGATCTCGGATAGTATAGTGATGAATTTGAGAAGTATAATTGACTGGTATGTAGAAGCTGAATTCTCATATCTTAGAGTTTTCGGGGCTTCTGTTCCCACGCATGCATTTCCATTATTTATCCCTGACAAGCTGTCTTGTCGCGAAGTTTCTAGACAAACAGTAATCGGTGGCATAAGCAAGGAGCTTAAGGGATACTAAAAAAAGGTATGGCCACCTTTTCCTGTTCATTTAAATTCATATTCTTTGTTATATTTCGGGCATGCTAAAGTTGAGGCAGCAACCCTAGAAGACCTAAAATTGGTCCTTATTCAATTCAAGAAGCACGATCCACAAAGGGCCATGAGTAATCATTTGGCCAGTTGTGGACTCAAAAGAATTGAACATGAAAATTTGCCCTCGAATGACATTTTCTAAGGCGCAAGATCTTATGCCGAGATCTTAACTCAGATACAAACCTTAGCACCTGAAGAGAGGGCCAATTTTTTGAAATTCCAAGAACCTCAACGCAGTTGTCTTCCCACAGTATTACGGGCTAAGAATCCGAGTACAACGGAGGTGAAACAAAAATATGTCGAAGGCTCCAAAGATGCAACTCCCAGTCAAGAAAAACACCAGGATGGGGAAGAGAAAACTAAGAGCCCAAAAGTAGAGATAAAGACTCCCGACCCGCCAAAGAAGCAGACTTCGATTACTACCCAGAGACAATTAACAAAGAAAATTGGAGATCCTATCGCATTCGTTACTCCCTTGCAGTCAACTCAGGGAAATATTGACGTGGGGTGGATCTTAAATGAAGAATTGAGGCCTATAAGGGTGGAGGAGCTCCCTCCAAATGAGTTCTTCTTTGATAAGAAGAGAAAGGCAGTGGTAAAGAGAGAATTCTATCAGGAAGGGGAATCGACAGCCAATAAATACAAACTATTGACTGATCAGAAGGACAATAAGAATGAATAGTTCATGACATAAATAGTTGGGACATTAGGGGCATATGCCACAGTGAACCAATTTTCAGTCGGGGTTTTGAAAAACAACTGAAACAAAAAAATTGCCTCATCAAAACCCTAGAAGCCAGATGATCTAAAAATGAAGAAGACTTGAAAAACTTGAAATTTATTGCAAGTGAAAGTTATGTGTTTAAAGAAAAAGGATCAGTTTGCAACACATAGATTTAAAGGAGTTCACCCCTCTTATGGGCTACATCTCCTGGTCCAGCTTCCAATGGATCATTATTATTAATTTCTCAAAACGTGCTCAAAAACATGTCTTACAATGCTCAAACTGACAAACCGACTGCTCCAATGGCTTCAGAGCATCCCAAAACCCTTGTCTGGGCTCTTTGGGCACCTCAATCGGTCGAACAACGAAGGAGTTAGGCCTCCTGGAAGTCCCCCTTTTCAAGCTTGCTGTCTCTGAATCTACAAAACACACCCTTCTTGATTGAACCTGGCTCACATGCATTTTAAAGCGTGAAAACCCAGTACCGGGTGCAACCGCGCCAACGGTGCAAACCGTAGCATGGTTAAGGGTGCGCCAGCCCCTAACCGCCTAGGCACCTGGGCATATGGTGTAATGTGACCTCGTGCATGGGCAAAAGTGGTTAATGGTTATAACCATTGAAACTTCCTCCGTGCTCTAGGTCGTGGGCATATGGCATATGACATGTGACCAAGGGTCATATCAAAACCCCACGCCAACAACTGTGTGCATATAACATGGGCACATTTGTTATGTAATAGGACCATGGGTTGGGGCTAGGCCCCGGCCCGACCCCCCACCAAAATGATACAAAATGCAAATTAAATACAATATTACCCGCATACATATTAAGAAACAATCGGCGGCATGTTGGTTAGCAGAGGACTTATGAAGGTTTACATAGTGGGGGAGGTCCGGGGGTCGAACCCCACGGACTCCCATAACATTTTTACATACAACCAAATACCAAACAATGAGTGACACGTGGTTCCCACGGATTGGGCCATGTGTCCTCATACCATTGGCCACCAAAAGACACATGTCGCTCCTGGATTCGATAATTGCCAACCAATCAACATCTGCCACATCATCACTGTACGGTCATACAGTCTGTACGGTCCTTCCATGTCAGACTGTATGGACTGTACGGACTGGTATAGTCAACATCAAATTTTTTGCCTGTTTGGCTTGACGAACAGATTGCGATATCTTCTCCATACGGAGTCCATTTGCCAAAGTAAATATACTGCTAGAATCAGGAAGATGAGATGGACGCAATGGCATTGTTTTTGTCGCATTCCAAGCACTTTGAAATTTGAGAAAAATTTGATCCCCTGATCACACCTCCCCATTGGGAAGCTTTTGGACCTCCAAAAGACTATCTCAGTCTATGTGAAGATGAGGGTATATTTCCCTC
>JZKD02S1679160.1:453783-468580 GCA_000966675.3 Picea glauca
CTGATACCAACTTGATCTAAAAATGAAGAAGACTTGAAAAACTTGAAATTTATTGCAAGTGAAAGTTATGTGTTTAAAGCAAAAGGATCAGTTTGCAACACATAGATTTAAAGGAGTTCACCCCTCTTATGGGCTACATCTCCTAGTCCATCGTCCAATGGATCATTATTATTAATTGCTCAAAAAGTTCTCAAAAACATGTATTATAATGATCAAACTGACAAACCGACTGCTCCAATGGCTTCAGAGTGTCCCGGAACCCCTGTCTGGGCTCTTTCATCACCTCAATCGGTCGAAAAACGAAGGAATTAAGAAGTCCCCCTCTTCAAGATTGTTGTCTCTGAATCTACAAAACTCACCCTTCTTGATTGAACCTGGCTCACACGCATTTTAAATCGTGAAAACCCAGCACCAAGCGAAACCGTGCCAACGGTGCAAACCATAGGACGGTTAAGGGCGCACCAACCCCTAACCTCCTAGGCACCTGGGCATATGGCGTAATGTGACCTCGCGCATGGGCAAAAGTGGTTAATGGTTATAAACGTTGAAACTTCCTCCGCGCTCTAGGTCGCGGGCATATGGCATACAACATGTGACCAAGGGTCATATCAAAACCCCGCGCCAACAACTGCGCGCATATAACATGGGAACATGTGTTTTGTAATAGGACCACAGGTCGGAGCTAGGCCCCGGCCCGACCCCCCACCAAAACGATACAAAATGCAACTTAAATACAATATTACCCGCATACATATTAAGAAACAATCGGTGGCATGTTGGTTAGTGGAGGACTTGTGAAGGTTTACATAGTGGGGGAGGTCCAGGGGTCGAACCCCGTGGAATCCCATAACATTTTTACATACAACCAAAAACCAAACAATGAGTGACACATGGAGCCCACAGATTGGGCCACATGTCCTCATACCATTGGCCACCAAAAGACACATGTCGCTCCCAGATTCGACAATTGCCAAGCAATAAACATCTGCCATGTCACAACTGTACAGTCATATGGTCTGTACGGTCCTGCCACGTCATACTGTACGAACTGTATGGACTGGTACAGTCAGCATCAAATTTTTTGCCTGTTTGGCTTGATGAACAGATCGCGATATCTTCTCCATACGGAGTCCATTTGACAAAGTAAATATACCACCAGAATCAGGAAGATGAGACAGACACAATGGCACTATTTTCGTTTCATTCCGAGCACTTTGAAATTTGAGCAAAATTTGATCCCCTGATCACCAGACTAGCCACAACAACAGAAGTTGCCAAAAACCAGGCAAGCGTAGGAATAGAGAAAGAAAGGTTGGTTGATAAAAGTGAGATAGAGTTGCTCAAGACTAAGCTCGAACAAGAACAACTAGTGGTTTAGAATGGTCAGATGCAAGCGGGCCAGCAAAAATATTTGATCGAATAGCTACAGGCTAGAGTGGAAATCGTCGAAAGTAAAGTGATAAATATCGGGATGTTCTAGTCCCAGATGATGGAGATTCGGAGCAGAGTTTCTGTAGCCCAGTGAAATTTACTCGCCAAGGTAGAGGTGATTCGGGACAACTGCCTACTAGTTAATCAAGTTTTGGAAGATTTATTTGTTAGAGAAAGAGAAGATGGAGCAACAGAAGTCACTTTTCAAGAGGCTGTGATAGCTACAAACAACAGGGAATCAGGAAGCATTCCTAGGTTTCCCATTTCGGAGCAGACCAGAGGAAATATTCTATTAAAGGAATGGGAGCATAGCATCTCAAAAGGTAAGTTGCAAGCCAAGAGGGTAACAAAATCCTTAGAAGAGGCTTTTAGTTCTATAGATGGTGATCTTCTAGGCATTGTTAGGGAAGGTAATGCCGAGACATTGATTCAAATGAATATGGCGAAAATATCACTTAATTTAAAGGAAAAAGAGGAAAGAGATTCAACAGAGATCTCACAAGTGACTATGGCTAACATAGTCCAAATAGATAAGTGTATGATTAAACCAAGCGTGCAATTGTGTGCCATACACATCATAGACAAACAGATGGAAGAAAGGTTACCGTAATTAGCCTGAGATTGTTACTCTTTTGAAGCCAATTGTCAAGCAGAACTGTCAAGGCTAATATCTCGGCTGGTTGAAAGATGTGTCACCTGTACCAAGTGTGCATGAGGACAAGCTTCTGGCACCAAATAAAGACAGAGAAGAAGAAATGGAGCGATTTCTCTCCTCCCTATCATAACTGAAAATTTTGCAATGATTGAGATTCTATCTTATTGTAAAACTGTATAAATATACCATAGAAAGAAAGAAAAAGGGATAGACCTTTTTGTGTCGATTGTAACAAAGGTTTAACATTTTGAGATTTAATATAAAGCAAATATGAAGATTCTCAATTCCGCCATGACTGTGTTATGAGTTTGTTTTCTTGTATCTCATATTTTATTTCATTTCATATTCGTATCTGATGAATGCTTCGCTATAATTTAGTACAACCTCTACTATAGTGAATGGATTTTGGTTTTCTATATTGTTTACTATTTTTCCTCTTTACCAGCTATCAGCAGGTATAAGACTAGTCGACGCTTTCAGAATTCTATATAGATTTTATGCTTCATCGGGTTACTTCTTTACATTTTTCTTATTTTGTTTATACGTGAGATTCTCCCTTAATAGGAGCCTTACTTGATAGACAGCTAAATGTTTTCTCCCACCTCATACATTTTATTAAAATATAACTCAGTTACGGGAAAGAGCCTTTGATTTGCATTCCTTTTTTATTCCTGAAACCATAAACTCTCTTTTATACGACCAAATTGAGACAACACTCAAACTCAACCTGAGGTTTTCTTATTTTACTGTTCCTCCATGACTATCCCTGTACCAACACAGCCCAATATCGAACCCGGATTATCAAATCAAACACATTGCCTTAAACCTTTTCGATACTATTCTTAAAATAACCACTACTCGGGTTGAACTCAAACGTTCATGGGCAGCGATTGAACAGTATATAAACATCCAGGAATAGTTGGAAGCTAGACAATGCCAACACAGAAATCATCCCTAGTTTCCCTTGTCGAAGGTTGACGTTTCTGTTTTCTCTACCCTTTACCTACTTTCAGATGCCTAGATAGTGTACTTCTAAGCCTTAAGTACAGACTCTGGAACAACAAGGACAACCATATATGTGGATACGTCATGTTGTCTAAAAGTCTAGACCTCGTAGTGTCATTATTACTTTGGGAGGTCAGCTCTACATGATACTAGAGGTAGTTCTGACTACTGCTCCACTAAAACAGTGCTGCAAGGTAATCTATCATACTGAAAAATTCATCCTCTTCACAATCTGTTCAAAGGATGCACAAAAGACCGCTACAACCACTACAACCTCAATACCTTCTATCCAACAAAAATAGATTGTTTCGTCACCTACAATGGTGCCTACACAATTCCTCATCCAACCCAGAGACAACATATTGGTGGAGCATATTCAACCCTGTCGGCAACAGGCTGGTGACAGTCTTCCACAGACCAAGCAACTCAACTTCTCCAAAAAAGAACGCAACTCACCAAGATTCAAATTCAGAAAATGATTTCCTCTCTTCCCTGGGAACTCAATGCAATGGAGACCATTTCTTCATAAGGGGGGAGGATTGATCCATGTGGATATTGGTGGCCATCCACTTATTCCAACTGGCTCCTTTTGTCAATTTTTAGTTCAACATGTTCTTATGTACTACTTTATAATTGTGAGTTCTACACTTTTGGGGTTGTATGAAGCCTCACACAGTCTCCAAGGGGATATGGGTGGTCTCTCGCCTAATCCAACTGACCTATTTTGTATGTTTTCATGTCAACACATCTTGTTGTACTTCTAGGGTTGTTTTGGGGCCCTAAATATTGTTTTTTTTTACTCGCCAAAGTCGGACTGTAGACAGAGTCAAAGTTTGATGGCATAATGTGTAGATATCTGAAATACCTTTCCAATGAGCTATCACACACCTAAAACAAAGGTCGTATGAAAATGTTAGGACTCTAGGAAGTTGAGGTACCAAATTACACCAACTTACCCATAGGGACCACATGACTTTTGGCGTTTCACCTTGTAGGGTTAGGTTTTTTTATGTCTATGGTTTTGGAATTCATGAGTAATATGAAAAGGGCCTATGGAGCCTCATTGTAATCCATTCTTCTCATATGGATGTGCGTAGCAGCCACATCTCTTCTCAGAGATAACTACCACCATTCGAGCAAGTTTCAGTTCTGCAATTTTACAGTTTCAACCTATTTCATTATTTAATAGAAGATATTGTTCACTGGATATTTTTGTTATTATTCCTATCTCTGTGTTTATAATATTTAGTCTGTAATCAATTTATTCCACTCCTAAATCCAGATCAGTAAACGACTCATCAAATGGAGTTATGGATCAAAAGATATTCACGGTCAAAGTTTTGGTCAACCTAGCCCAGTCAACAGGGATGAGTCAACATCCATACTACTGACATCAACACCAATACATATGACATCATCATTTGTACAATATACATGGCACATGAAAAGGGAGACACGTGTCATGTTGACTTCATCATGGTGATGTGGCAGCACCAGAGGCTACCACATGTCACTAATTTTTGTACTTTTTGGGAAAATTCGTGGACCAATAAAAAGGTGCCACGTGGCATTCCATACAACCACATGGCAGACCGAACAACCACTCGTCTAGTGACATGGCAAGCTAAAATATATAGATGATGTAGCAGTGACTGTGCAAGAAGGTGATGTAGGCCAATGAGTGGCTTCCATGTGGCCTAGTCATGGGCTGCCACATGGAAGCAAGGAAATTCCCAATGAGGGATAACAAACAAATTTCTAAAAAAAAAATATAATAAATACAATCCACCAAAATAGTGGCAATATCCACCAAATCTAGTCAGTCTTCCATACTAGCAATGATCCACCAAGATTAAAGCCCCACCATATTTGGCCCAACCACTACCTCTTCACCATATATAACAGTCACCACCAACTTGGGGTTTGTTGTAACAAAGTGTCAAAAGGGGAGGCCCATGGGTTTGACCCTGGGACCTCCCCCAACTACTATGCTTTTAATATAACTCCACCGACCAACTAGCCTAACAGCTATGTTGGTACATCTTCCCTCCATTATTAATTAAGAATCCAAGTCTGCCAAAGTTCGAGGGTCAGAATAGGGCATTGTCGTACAGACATGGCACAATTTTTGAGTAATTTTCCCATGAATTAATTTCAGGTGCATGAACAGAAACCGAGATGAATTTTCTCAGGGGCCTGCAAGTGCCAGACTTAGATCAAGGCATGGAGAAATTATTTTTTGGGTAATTCGTTGCCACGAATTCAGTGGTGTTGTTTGTTTTCTGATATGAGAAAATCTTCTACCACTTATCTCCAAAATGAGGTATACTTATGTATTTTTCCAAATTCTTTTGTTGAGTTAATAAAAAGGCCTACCCATTTGAGAGCAGGACCTGGAGATGTATTCCACCAGGGATGAACTCCGTTATCAAGTTTTTTGTGTTCAGATCTGATGATTATGTCTCTTTGTTATTGAGTTATTCCTTCTTTATGGTGCACTTCAATTTATGCTCATTTAATACAATTCTTTAATAAGTCTCCTTCATGAAAAGATCCTGGATCAACAACATCCAGGAAAGTTTAGAATGCACTGGTTAGGACCCTATGTGATTCAACATGTAACAGAGATAGGTGTTGCACAGTTGGAAACCCCGAATGGAGAAGTCCTTGGGGGAATGGTGAATGGAATTTGGCTGAAACTTTATAGAGACGACCGAGAGTCTACACAGTAATCTAGGATGTGCCAAAACAAATGTATCATAGTAGTTGTACTATAGTAGGAAGGAAAAAAGAACAAGGAAAAAAAAATTAGAAAAATGAAGAAAAATAAAAAGATATAGAAAAATAAAAAGATATAGAAAAATAAAAAGGTTGTCGAAGTACAGGGCATAGGAGATTGCATAGAAGGAATAGTTATCACACATTAGAAAAGAACTGCGTCAATTCAAAAAAAAATACACATAAGAGAAAGAATGTGAAACACACATATGCAAAAGCAAGAACCGTTGCCCAGTTTGGTAATGAAAAGACTGTTAAAAGCATTTAAGCATAGAAATGATGTCTACAAAGCAGGAATGATAGGTCATAAAGGCGTCGTATAATGTTAAATGGTAAAATTTATCAAAAATCATGACAGATTGGTAGTATGAGGGGAAAATCACACGACGTATTTGGTAATAAAGATGCATTTATGTAACAACTCAACAACCATGTTGGAATATTGGACAAGGTAGTTAAGGCGTGAAGAGACATGCTCATTTGGCAAGGAGGTAAAAAAAAATGAAAGGTCGTTAAGCATAAGTCATTGTTGCATGCAAGCGAGAGAAAAAAAAGTGAACCAGAGAGAATCCAAGTGCACCAGAGATGAGATACAACTACCTGAGAAGAGATGCAGAGACAGTTCAAGAATTCGTCAAACAAGATGAATCACCCTGCCAAAATTTGGAGCGTTGTCAGCAACAATGCGAAAATAGGAAAAACAACCAATAGAGACACCAGAGGTCAAGGAAGTAGCTGGAGCTTCTTCTTCGACTTCACAAGATAGTTTCCACATAAATTACATCCCACCCAGGATGGATGACACACTACCAATCACTGTACCAACCAATGGTAAATACCCATTGGCAACAACACCAGTTCTGCCTAGTGTAAGTATTGAAGGAGAGATGGTCATAAAGGTTGTAGGACTCAAATTCATGGATCATGGCATTACTGATGAAAAAAAATTCCCGAAGATGGCCAGGGAAAAATATTTGCACACTAGGAGCATACCAGGCACAAGAGTAATCCTGATAGAGAGACAAGAGTGGGCAACAGGGTTGGAGAAGGTAGACATATTGAACTTGTTGGAGATTGCACATTTTGGGCGAAGTTTGGAGATTAATGCATGTGTGAAGGTGTTGCTCAATTGTGTCCATGGGGGGTCATTGTGGCTTGATCCTCCTGTGTCAATTGAAACTGCTCTAATTGCATGTTACAGGGATCCCAAAGGTCAGTGAGGATCCGACCATTTTGTTCAATAATATAGGAGAGAGATCCCTCTTAGAGTCGATGAAGGAAAATTTCTAGACTTTCTGGGGGAAAAAGGGACTGGATGCGAAAAACATCAATGACACCAATGTTCGGTTCACAATGGAAGTACTAGATTACAAGTTATTGTGAAAGTGTGGGAAGAATGAAGTCCTAGTTGCAGTCATTGTAGCTGCATAAAATGTGTTGAAGGGGCTCAAATGAATTGGGACACCTTCTTGGTGAACCAATTTTTGTAGGATTTCATTGAGGCCCGGGAAAGGGGAATGGAATTCCACTATGCACACTTTTTGATTTTGATTACGTTGGTTGGGTGGTAGGAACTAGGTGAATGTGCTATGGAACTTTAACATAGTGGTATCAAGGATACTGATACAAATATTACAAGACTTGCAAATGGGATTGTTGCAAGATATTAAGAGCATAGGAAAGGAATCACAACAAGAGTTTATGAAAATAATGGAAAAAAGAGATAAGTCGCAACAACAATATGATGTTGCACTCCAACAAAATAAGGAAGTTGAAGGATGAGTGGAAGAGGTAATGAAATAAAAGAATGAGCCCGAGAAAATGGTAAGGAAATCCCTCAAGGAGAAGGAAGAAGCTGAAAATATAACGTAGAAAACACAAGTCGTTGTCCAAAAACTATACAAGGATATTTCAGAAGTCCCCATAGTAGTAGAATATCGATGAAGTCATCAAGGGATTTTGATCATAGATAGAGGACCTACGATTGTGGAGTGAACCAAGGATGCCACCATAAATTCGAGGAGGTAGATATAGAATGACGACGATAGAATTCGCTAATATTAACAAGATAGAAGGAGTGTGACAAACTCTATGAGGAGAGTGCAAAGATCTAGATAGACCTTCTGGATTATCTAGAGATGAAGGCCATAGAGGTCAAGTTAAGAGAAGCATAAGAATAGGCACAAAAAGATTCAAAAAGGGTCACTATACTTCCACCAACGGAATGTATGACAACAATTTTTGCACAAAGGGAGTCATACCTAGAAGTGGAGAAAATGAGGAATCACGAAAGATCCTGCAACATCATTTAGGACCACTCTAGGAAGAAGAAATGAGGGTGATTGTTGAATTGGCCACTATGTAGGGAAAGGTCAAAAAAGAATCCTTGAAGTAGAAGAGAAAATGACATGCTTGACTGCGCAGGGGGGAGAAGAGATCACAAAAACAGAGGAAGTAATACTCAAGGAAGTGGAGGTAGCTAAGGAAACCTCCCAAAATTTAATTGCAGCATAGAATCGAAGTAGTAAACAGGTCTGAGTGGATCAGGATGAGCCACATGTGATTGTTGGGGGCCTGTTGGACAGCCAGTTTTGGCATATAATTTTGGGAAAAAATCTAAGTATAGAAGAAGTGCACAGAGGAGAGAAAGAAGGACTAGGGAGTGCACAAGTGAAGCGCATCCATAAGTACAGTGCGTAGTAAGAGAAATGAAATAGGGAATAAATAAAAGAGAAGAATAAAGAAGAATAAAATAGGAGAAGAAAGTGGACGAAAAGGAAGGATGATAGCTCGACATTCTAAATATGGAAGGACACGCAAAAGTAGGAGGAAAATAATTTAGAGTGCAAAAGCAGCATGCAGACGAAAAAGCAGAAGACAGTAGTCGAACAACCAATTAACTAGAGAAATCATGCATTGTAATGAGGGTTTTGGGGGGAACCAAGTAGGGTTTTAATCCCTAGATTGTATGTATAAATATGTAAAGGGTTGGGAGAATAGGGGTTCCTCCATGTGGTTATTCTTAGGCAATATTTTGGATTATGTTCCAAACTGTCGAGAATGCCTGTCAGTAAGAAGGTGGATAGGATAGGCTAGGAAGGGAGAGAGTCAATGTATAAATGTAGGAGATGATGGAGAGAGAGATAGGCTTGCAATGTAGAGAAGTAAAGCTAGGGGAAGAGAAATATAACTGTGAAATATCTTTGTAAGCACAATGCACAAGCTTGAAACAATTACTAAACGCCTAATAAAGAAGCCAATTATTGTGGACATAGCCCAGAGTTGGGTGAACCACGTTAAATCTTGTGTTCCATGTCTACTATATGATTATTCATGGATTATGTTTTATGCTTATTATATTATATCTGTGTTATGCATAATCATTATGCAATAATCATGAAGGTTATAGTAATGAGTTATGTTGTAAACTTGAATCTAATGATAGTATGAATCTAAAATAACTATGTAGTTAATAAGGAACAAGGATAGCGTTACACACATAGAAATAATAAGAAAGAATCAAAAAAATGATCACCCGCCATTTCCTCACTACTGCAAAAACCTGGTTCTTGCAGTCCCAATAGATACCTTGGGTGAGACTTCATCTATGCAAGTGGGTGATGTTGAAGAGGCCGATGTCTGGTGGGTTTTGTTGGTCATAGATCACTCGAACCTAGGGTATTACAAACCATGCGCAACACCAATAGGCTTGATTAATTCCCCGACCACATTCATGTCGTTGATGGATGATATATTATGTCCATTCACAAAATACTTTGTGGTTGTATATTTGGATGACATCCTCATCATCAACAAAACTTGGGAGGAACATTTGGAGCATATTCGACAGGTCTTGGGCACCCTGCAACAACACAAGTTATATTCCAATTTGGAGAAATGTTCCTTTGGCATGTAGAGAATCCAATATTTGGGATATATCATGGATGACCAGGGTGTACATGTGGATCCAACCAATATCCAATTCATCCGTGATTGGCCAGCTGTGAATACAATGACCAAGCTCTGCAGCTTCTTGGGCCTCGCCAACATCTACCGTCGATTTGTGTTGGGGTTGTCTTATATTGCTTATGCCCTAAGACAAGTGACCAAGGGTGGAGAAAAGGAAAATTTTGCGTGGTTTGTGCCCCCAAAAAAATAATTCAAGGATTTGAAATACCACCTATGCTCAGCACCGATCCTTATTCTTCTAGACCTGCAACAACCATTTGAGATTGAGACAAATGATTTAGATTGTGCTATCAGTTTAGTCCTCATTCAACATGGGAATCCGGTAGCCTATCATAAAAAAAATCTATCTGATATTGTTCGTACATACCCCACCTACAATAAAGAGATGTAATCCATTGTGCATGCATGTCAAAAGTGGAAGTATTACACTCTAGGAAAGGAAACGATCATCGACACTGATCACAAGCCTTTGCAATTCATGTAGACATAATGAAAGTTACATAATGACCTCCATCAAAAGTGGTCCACGTACTTGTAAAAATTCCACTTGAATATCAAGTATAAGAAGGGTAACACCAACCATGTTGCATATTTCCTCAGTCGACCCCCAGTGGCAGCACTAACCACAGTTCTCGACTCCCATGGACACAAGACATCTGGATGGCCACAATTATACAATAATGACTTTGACTTTGTTACTTCCTATCAGACATTGAGCACAGAAAAAATAGTTCTACAATTTCATGTCCAAGATGGATTGCTATTCCATCTATGTATTCTCCATGTTCCTTCAAGAGAGCATGAAAATATGATCTGGGAAGCTCATTAGAGTGGAGTAGTGGAATATTTTGGCGTAGAGAAAATAGTGGCAATACTGCAAAATCATTTTTATTGGTTGAAGATTCAACAATATTTTCGCAAGTACATTGGATCCTGCACGATCTATGCCATTTCCAAGCCCACCATCAAGAAACATGGTCTATACACCATGTTATCACATATTCTTGCAAGGGGGAGTTTTTCCTAGATTTGGCCCCTAGGTGGAAAAATGAAAAGAATGGGGTTGAAAACACACTAAATGGTGCTTATCCTAACTTCGTTGGAGTGTGTGACTGTTTGACACGTTATGATAGGATGCACACAAATCAAGGTGGCCATGATCAACATGCCTCAGATCCCTAGTCGCTGGCCATATCGAGGCCTCAACATGCGCGGTCCTTAAAAATTGTAGAGAAGGTCAGGGAAAACAATCGTGGTTTTTTTTTAGGAACTATGTGTCGGACAGAGACAGACATTGGGTCCAAAAGCAGGGAGGAATCAAACTGCTTTTTTCAGCCCCGATATGCACATGTGCTTTTAGTTCCCTATCTTGGGTCGACAAGTGGCCGCTCCACAATCGTCCCACCGACAATTGTCCCCCACTCCATCTCTCTCCTCTATCCATCACATCCCTCGCTCCCCTTTCATTCCCTCACACCTGTCCTCCACTCACTATCCCACCTGTCACCTCTCCCCTTCTCATCTCCCGCCACCTATGCCACCTCAGCTCTCGCCTATGTCACCCCCGCAACTTCTTCCCAGCCTCTGTGTCTCCTCCACCTGGCCATCGCACACCAAGAAGCCTATCGTTACACCAATCGTCCCACCAGACCCTTGTCCACGTCTGCTGCCTAGCCATCCTTTCAGGAATCCAACTCAGCTCCAAGTGGAAGAATGCAGAGGCTGCCGCATCTCAAAGGTACGGTGCTGAATCAAACCTTTTTTATCCCGATGAAGAAGTTATTAAGGTTGGTGGTGGTTGAACATATTTTCCATCATAAATGGAAAGTACGAGAAAGGACTTTCAACAAGTCATCTCAGCTGCAGTCAGCTCATCTAAAACATCATTGTGTTTGACAGAGCTTGCTTCTGACATGAGACTGCATGCACAGTCTGACAGGAAACATGTAGACGTAATGCCTTCAATGCAGCTACTTGGATATGCTTCTCTATTTTTGTTTTGAGTATAAAGACTCAGTTTTTATATTTTTGTAGGGGTCGATGGTAGAGATACACTCCCAATTGTAATGTTTTAATGAGGCCTCTAGTTCTCTAGTTATGAAATGTTATTTGAGACTTCTTGTTTAATGGAATCCAACTTCTCCTTTAATTTATTTTCTTCCGACTCTGAAAGATCGGGCATGGATGATCCAGTCGGGTGTCGTGACTATAGTATAGTGTAGGTTTGACTATATCTCTCATTGCAATGTTTTCAGTTTCTTGAAGTTTTCAAATCAAGGAGGATCTTGTTTCTGAGACTTTTCCTTCACAAGCTGCTAGAAGACCTGATGTCTAGAGAAGACCTTCATATTTTTCTCATGTTTCTTCTACCTGATCACCACCATACAAACTTACTGGCTTTAGTTAGATCAAGACCTCACTTATCTATGCATCTCCAATCCATTTTTCTGAGTTGAAGCGATATAAGCCCGATTCTACATCCATTAGACCATCATTAATATTACTCTTTGTGACATAAAACTAATGGGTACTGGGCTTACCTCTGCTGCAATTCAGAGGTGACTTCCAGTGCTAAAATTTATGGCACTGTTTCCAGGGATGAAGTTGAATATTTTCCCTGGGATTGAACAACAAATATTTATGATTCTGAAGGTGCATTAGAACTCATCACATCAAAGATTGCAATTGTGCACCTGGTGATTCGACTGTCTCAACTCCACTATTTTAGTGTGGCTTCTTCTGGCTACACCTGGTAGCCCTTAGGAGAACACAACTATTAGAGTTGGTCTTTGATGGTGAACAAAGACTAGACAGACTCATATTACATATCATTCACCTGGCGACTCCATGGTTGGAGGATCGATTGGCAACTCCACTAATTCAAAATGGACAAAATCATGGCTCAGAGGTTTGCTCCTTTTAATTTTTTTGTTGTTCCTAGTTTTCCTAATGTTGTTCTTTATCTAAATGAATGGAATGATTATTTGCCTATATTTAGAGAGCGTAAAGAGGACAACCCTGCTCATCATCTCAAGGAGTTTCATGAACTCATGCACAAGTGGGAGATACATCATGAGGATGTATTAATGAAGATGTTCATGTTCTTGTTAGCAGGGGATGCTCGTGAGTGGTATCATTCTTTACCCCTTGCTAGAATTTATTCACTGGGAGAATTTCATGCATCTTTCAATAAGCATTGTCAGAATTTTTATCCCTCTGAGTTAATTTTTCATAGTTGTTGTGAGGGATACAACAACTGTATTCAAGATATAGTTGCTTCTTACACAGGCCGTGAGGATGAGCCTGATAACTTGGATCAGAAATCAATTCTTCCTCTTCCTTGTTCATATGTATCAGAGGAAGGCTATGAGGATGAGGAACAAGAAGAAGCAGATGCTATAATCAATATGATGGAGCTGGTGAAGTCTCTTTTTGTAGAGTTAGAGGGATTCAAGGAAGATCATGATTGTTGCCTTTTTGAAGAAAATACATAGGATTTTCCAGTCCTTGCAGGAGATGTTCCTGGAAGCCCTACTGAGTATGATGATGAAGATTCCATAGTTATAGAGGCATTGCATTCTACTCTTGATGTGCCTGCTGTTTCAACCTTTGATGATTATTCGGATGAGGAGCAGCAGAGCCTTGCATCACAATTTACTGACCTAGGGAGTAGCCAGCCTATATATGACAACTATGAATCAAGTTCTGAGATGGATATGCATGATTTCCAAGAACAGACTGTAGATTCATATCCTTTGTTCACTAATGAAGAATATTATGAGGAAATCCTCCATCCTTGGCTTGCAAAAGACGTTGAGAAACAGATTGAAGAGCAGATCTTTCCCATGGGTCCTGTTTATGATGATTATGAATCTAACCCTTGGTAAAGGCATGAAGAAGAAATAGAGAAGCATCAGAAGGGGAAATTTATCTCCTATCTAGAGCCTGTAAGTGAACACACATCACCTGAGACTAGTCAGCCTGCATCAGCTCCTCATCCACCTGTGCTTATCATAGATATTCAACCACGTGTGAGAAATTGTGGAGCATATCAGGTTGCCTGTTACAAATTTTCCAGGATCTGCCACTCATTCTATGAGCCTGTCAGTGAGTACATGGAATGGAATTTATTTCACATATTGGAGTTGCCCTATTTTATCTCAACTTCAACCTTGGTAAAGGAGTTGAACGGTGCAACCATTTTGCTGTCATGGTTGCATCATCCACTAGTGATCACCGATAGAGTAAAGAATCTTCCATTTAGGAAGTTATTTGAATTTCTATGGTGGAAATTTGCTTTCACCTAGCACTTTGTAAAGATTCATTAGTTTAGAATTGTACATAAATAAGCTCCTTGGAGCCTTTGTAAGTTTGTTTTCATTTTTATTTTTCGGCTTTATTTTCTCAGCAGGGTGTTTTTGAGCTTGACTCCATAGCCCAACAGAAGATGTCTGGAACTTCAAAAGGAGATCTTAGAGCCTCACATGGAGGACTTTATCCCCCATGGAGCCTAATGTTATCACATATTCTTGCAAGGGGGAGTTTTTCCTGGATTTGGCCCCTGGGTGGAAAAATTCGAAGAATGGGGTTAAAAACACACTAAATGGTGCTTATCCTAAGTTCGCTGGAGTGTGTGACCATTTGGCGCTTTGTGCTAGGACACACACAAATCTGGGTGGCTAGGATCAACGTGACTCAGATCGATGGTCACTGGCCATATTGGGGACTCAACGTGCGCGGTCGTTAAAAATTCTAGAGCGGGATAGGGAAAACAATCATGGTTTTTTTTAGGTGCTACGTGTTGGCCATAGATGCACATCGGGCCCAAAAGTGGGGAGGAATAATTTATTCTTATTTAGGGTTTTTATTTGACAATTTAATGTAAAACAGTATGATTTTGATAATTTGGCCTTATCGACCTTTTACTTGACCTAAAATGTAAAATTAGGTCAACGTTTT
>JZKD02S1679160.1:468630-481846 GCA_000966675.3 Picea glauca
CATGTGCTTTTAGTGCTTTATCCTGGGTCAACAAGTGGCCGCTCCACAACTGTCTCGCCAACAATTGTACCCCACTCCATCTCTCTCCTCTATCTGTCACATCTCTCTCTCCACTTTAATTCCTTCACACCTGTCCTCCACTCATTTTCCCACCTATCGCCTCTCCCCTTCTCATCTCCTACCACCTGTGCCACCTTAGCTCCTGCCTGTGTCAACCCCACAACTTCTTCCCAGCCTCCGTCTCTCCTCCACCTGGCCATCGCACACCGGGCAACCTGTCATTGTGCCAATCATCCCACCATACCCTTGTCCACGTCTGCTACCTAGCCATCCCTGTAGGCATCCAAATTATCTCCAAGTGGAAGAATGTAGAGGATGCCATGTCTCACAGGTGTTGTGCTGACTCAGGCCTTTTTGATCCCAATGAAGCAGTTATTAAGGTTGGTGGTGGCTGAACATATTTTCCATCATAAATGGAAAGTCCGATAAAGGACTGTCAGCAAGTCGGCTCAGCTGCAGTCAGCTCATTTGAAACGCGATTGCATATGACAAAGCTCGCTTCTGACATGAGACTGCATGCACAGTCTGACAGGAAACATGTAGGGGTCGATTGTAGAGCTACGCTCTTGCTTGTAATGTTTTAACGAGGCCTTTGGTTCTCTAGTTATGAAATGTTATTTTATACTTCTTGTTTAATGGAAACCAACTTCTCCTTTCATTTCTTTGCTTCTGACTCTAAAATATCGGGCATGGATGATCCAGTCCGGTGTTGTGACTATAGTATAGTGTAAGTTTGACTATATCTTTCGTTGCAATATTTTCAGTTTCTTGAAGTTTTTAGATCCAAGAGGATCTTGTTTCTGAGACTTTTCCTCTTCACAGGCTGCTGGAAGACCTGATGTCCAGAGAAGACCTTCATATTTTTCTCATGTTTCTTCTGCCTGATTACCACTATACAAACTTACTAGCTTTAGTTAGATCAAGACCTCACTTATCTATGCATTTCCAATCTATTTTTCTGAGTTAAAGCGATATAAACTTGACTCTGCATCCATTAGACCATCATTGATCTTACTCTTTGTGACATAAAACTAATGGGTACTGGGCTTACCTTTGTTGCAATCGAGAGGTGATTTCCAATGCTAAAACACCCCTATGTCTACTCCATATAGGCCTTGGGAGTCCATCTCTATGGACTACATTTATCGTCTTCCTTCAACCAAGCATGGGAATGACTATGTCTTCATGGTCATTAATTGATTCTCTAATATGGTAGTTTTGGCACCCTGCAATAAGAGAATCACAACCAAGTCCACCACCAAGCTATTCTTTACATATGTCTGAGTTCATTTTGGGCTTCCACACACTATTATATACGATCGAGACAGTAGGTTCCTGAGCACTTTTTGGTCCATCCCATGGTCGATGATGGACACCAAGCTAACCAAATCCACTACTTTCCACCCATAGATTGATGTACAAATAGATTTAGTCAATAGGATGATTTTCCATATCCTGAGAATGTACATTCAAAACATCCATGCACATGGAATGAAATTCTTCCTTATGTTCAACATAGCTACAACAAACCCCTTCACAACTCTATTGACCACAACCCTTTTCATGTGTGTTTGGGGTTCCAACCATTGCCCCTCATTGACATAACTCTTCCCATTGCAGTTGCATAGGAAGAGTCCTCCCATGCTCATATTGAGGTTGATTGGGAATCCAATTTTTTTGAGTTCATCCAACACATCCAACAACAAGTTCATGATATTGTGCAGAAATCTAATGCTAAGTACAAGAAGCACCACGATCAACATCGAGTAACATGCAAGTTTTAGGTGGGAGATAATGTGTGGTTGCAGTTTAAGAAAGAGTGCCTAATAGGACCCCATCGAAAGAAATCTGATATGAGACTTACACCATCACCAAGGTGGTGGGTGAGAATTATTTTGAATTAAGTATTCCTCCTTTCCTTGGCTTGCACCTGGTATTTAATGTGGAACTGATTCGACCATATTTTCCACCTCTCTTGGACACTTGAGACACAAATGAGAATTTGGCCCCTACAGAAATCAATATTTACTATGTCAAACATGTGACAGTTGATCATATCATGGACACTAAAACAAGGGACACCCGCCAAAATACCATCCAACTCTATCGGTTTGTCAAAGCAAGGAAATTTCTTCTTCAGAGCAAGTGGCTCACCAAGAGTCAGATTCAACAAAATTTTCCCCATCTCATGGAGAAACTTGATGCATTGAAAACCATTTATTCCTAAGAGGGGAAGAATTATACAGGTGGGCATTAGTAGAAACCCGCCTATTCAACTGCCTTAAAGCACAATTTTCCATTTTGGCAGTTTTTCTACACTTTTTTGGGTCTTGAAATTTCAGGGTCATTTTGAGGCCTTAAACAACATTGTTTGGGAATGACAGTGCCCAGATGATAGATAAAGTCTTGGTCTATACTGAACTAAATGTGTACTCCTCACTTATACCTTTTCTACGAGGTATATAGTGCCTCAAATGGAGATCGTATGCAAAATTTATGCCCTCAGAAAGTTGACATATCAACTACCCCCATTGGGGACAACAAACCTATTGGTATTTCATCTCTCGGGGTTAGGGTTTTGGATGTTTAGGGATTTATCTATTATGATTTATGTCAAAAATTCCTTTGGAGCCTCATTTCAATCAAATTCTTGTGAATGAGCATAGCCGACACATCTCTTCTTAGAGATAAGCTACCACCATTCTAGCTAGCTTGTGTGCTTTTGCATTTTGCAGTCTTTTGTATTTTCAGAAAGTCATTAATAGAATATGAGTTTCACTGTATTATTGTGTTTCGTGTCATATCTTTGTGTATTTCCTTGTTATATCTATATTATATTTCTTCCTTCATATCGCTCTCAAAATAATCCAGATCAATGCTATCGGAACAATATGCTCCTTGTCATTCTTAGTGCATGTCCCCGACGAGGTCAGGGTATAGAGAGTTGGGTCTCAATATTTTTTCTCTTGAAGATGAGGGGACAAGAGTTCCTTTCAAACTATTTCTTGAGGAATCCCTCACATGACAGAGGAATGAGATGATGGATAATTTCACACAGATCCTTCGGTGGCTGCCGACAACAATGGAAGCACCTTCAACCAACAGTTACTTCGGAGGTGAGATTCCCTTCAAGGTACAAGTTAACTTTTATATTCATTTATTTGAAGGGAGTATTGACATCGACACTTTGGAAAAATGGTTAAGTATGCTAGAGGGTTATTTCTCTATCCTAAATTTTCTGAACAATGAAAAAATCTCTCCGCGCTCCTTAAGGCCCTTCCCCATGTTAGATATTGGTAGGAGACTCACTGTGAGAAACATGTCGAGGAAGAGTCTGCAATTTTTGGGCTAGGATCCACTTGGGAGGAATTTTTTTATTCACTCAAGGAACAATATTACCGCATTGGAAATTATGATGACCAATACACGATATGGACCACACTGCACCAAGAGAGGAGCCAAACAGTGTTGGAGTTCACAAATACCTTCCATACCTTGTGCACCAAGATAGGTATCAAAGACTCCAAGTGGCATCTGGTCCTAAAATATTGTGGGGCTCTACACAAATACATTCAAACCAAAATGGAGTTAATGGACATCTCGTCATTGGGAGTCACTTATCGATAGATTGTCAAAATTGAGAAGACATTTAAGAAGCAGAACAATCGAGAGTTTGGGTCTGCAAAATCGCAACAACCAAAGTATGGTAAGGGTGGCCCTAACTCCTAGGACAAAGGATAGAGCAAGGATGGAAAAACACCATATAACCAACCCAAGCCACCAACAAATAAGGGTAATGGGAAGTCGAAGAAGGACACTAGGAAGTGGTGTGAGTTCCACAAAATCCCTTGGCACCATATTGATGAAGTTCACTCCAAACATTCATTGTTGGCTGATATGAAATCCCAAGTGTAAGATGATGACTTAGAGTCTAATTCAAAACTAGAAAAGGGAAAGTGTATCATTAACACAGAACCCCATGTCACCATTGCTGTCAAAAAATTCCAACCAGAGGAACCATAGGAGCCCAAAGAAGGGGAGAGCCTCTTCCACTCATAGATGTGGGTAAAGGGGACCCCACTCCATTTCATTGTTGACAACAGTAGCTAGAAGAACTTGATCTCATAAGAGGTTTTCAAGAGTTTGAACTTGACAACGACGCTACATCCTCAACTATACACCATCATTTGGCTCAACTAGGGGTGGGACATCCGTGTCAGCCAATAATGCCACCTACACTATGACATCAAACCCTTCAAATAAGAGGTATTGTGTGATGCCCCCCCCTTGAAGTTTGTGATGTTTTGTTAGGAAAACCATATATCTATAAGTGTCATGATGTTTATGAATCTAGATCCTGTACTATCATTATTACTTTGGGAGATCAACTCTACAAGGTACCAGAGGTAGTCCCAAAGGTTGCAGTCTCTTTGATATCTGTGAAGTAGTGAAAAAAGGTGGTTTCTTAGATCGAGAGGTTTTTCCTATTTATGGTTCGATCAGAAGGTGAACGAAAGGTCAATGCAATCGTCGAAACCTCTACACGGGGTCTCTCTGTACAACAAAGAAAGGTGGAAAAGATAGTAGAGGAATACAAAGACATATTCACCTCGCCTACTGGGGTGCTTGTGCACTATCAGATAAAGAAATCAATTGATATGACACTTGGTTCTCCTCTTCCTAATATACCTTCATACAAGAATTCTCTTATGGAGAATGAAGAAATCAAACACCAAATCCTACAGCTAATTCTGAAGGGCCACATCAGACCAAGCTCCTCACCTTGTAGGAGCCCAATTTTTCTAGTATAGAAGAAGGAAGGGACATGGTGACCTTTGTATTGATTATAGAGCCTTGAACAATATCATAGTCAAGAAATGGTACCTAATTACCTGGACTGATTATCTTCCCGATCAGCTCAAGGGAGAATTTTTTTTCAGTAAGATTGATCTAAAGTCGGGCTACCACCAAGTGCTAATTGAGCAAACTTATGTGTGGAAGACGACCTTCAATTATAAAGAAGTTTTGTTTGAGTGGTTGGTCATGCCATTTAGCTTGAATAATTCCCTGACCACATTCATGGGGATGATGGATGATATTTATAGCCATTCACAAACTCCTTTGTGGTTGTATATTTGGATGACATCCTCATATTCAACAAAACCCGGGAGGAATATTTGGAGCATATTCAGTAGTTCTTGGGCACCTTGTGAAAATAAAAGTTATATTCCAATTTGGATAAATGTTACTTAATCATGTAGAGAATTGAATATTTGGGATACATCATGGATGAGTAGGGTGTACATGTGGATCTATCCAATATCTGATTCATCCACGATTGGTTGGCCCCGAAGACAATGATCGAGCTCTGTATCTTCTTGGGCCTCTCCAACTTATACCGTAGGTTTGTGTTGGGATTCTCTCATATTGCTTGGGACCTAATTCATGTGACCAAGGGTGGAGTGAAGTCCAATTTTAAGTGTTCTACGTCCCAACAGAAAGCATTTGAGGATTTGAAATCCCACCTTTGTTCAGTGCCAGTTCTTATTATACCAAACCTACAACAACCATTTGTGATTGAGATCGATGATTCATATTATGCTATCGGTGTAATTCTCACTTAACCTGGGCATCCAGTAGCCTATCACAATGAAACTATATATGATATTGTTCATAGATACCCCCCCTATGGAAACACGATGTAATCCATTATGCAGGCATGTTGGTAGTGGAAGCATTACATTCTGGGGAAGGAAACAATCATCCACACTAATCACAGGCCTCTGCAATTCATGCAGACACAAGGAAAGTTACATAATGACCACCACCATAAGTGGTCCATGTACCTACAACAATTCCATTTGAATATCAATTATAAGAAGGGTAGCACTAACCATGTCACAGATTTCCTCAATCAACCCTCAGTGGAAACACTAACCATAGTTCTCAACTCATGTGGACATGAGACATCTGGATGGCCACAATTATACAATAATGACTATGACTTTTATATTTCCTATCAACCATTGAGTGCAAGAAAATTGGTTCTAGACTTTCATCTCTAGGATGGATTGCTATGCCATCTGAGTCATCCCTACGTTCCTTCAATCGAGCATGAAAAATTGATCTGGGAATCTCATTACATTTAGGAAGAAAGACATGTTGGTGTAGATAAAATAGTGGCAATACTGCAAAATCATTTTTATTTGCCGAAGCTTCAACAAGATGTTTGCAAGTACATCAGATCCTACACAACCTGCACCATTTCCAAGCCCGCCATCAAGAAACATAGGATATACACCCCTTTTCCTACTCCAGATAGGTCTTGGGAGTCCATCTCCATGGACTACATGTACAGTTTTCCTTCAACCAATCATGGGAATGAATGTGTCTTCATAGTCATTGATCGATTCTCTAAGATGATAGTTTTGGAACCCTACAGTAAGGGCATCACAACTGAGGCCACTTCCAAGCTATTCTTTACACATGTTTTGGTTCATTTTTGTCTTCCACGCACTATTATCTCTAATCAAGACAACATTTTCTTGATCACGTTTTGGTCTAGCCTATGGTCAATGATGGACACCAAGATAACCAAGTCGACTACCTTCCACCCATAGAATAATGGACAAATGAAGGTGGTCAACATGATGATTTTCCTTATCTTGAGGATGTACAATTCCAAACATCCACACACATGGGATGAAAGAATTCCTTATTTTCAACATAGCTACAACAGAGCCTTCCAAAGCTATATTGGCCACAACCCTTTTCAGGTGTGCTTGGGGTTCGAAGCATTGGCCCTCATTGATGTAGCTCTTCCCATTGCAGTTGCACAAGAAGATTCATCCCATGCTCAAACCGAGGATGATCAGGAAGAAAAATTTGTTGAGTGCATCCAACACATCCAACACCAAGTTCATGATATTGTGCATAAATCCAATGCCAAGTACAATTAGCACCACTATCAACATCTAGTACAACACATGTTTCAAGTAGGAGATAAGGTGTGGTTGCACTTGTAGAAAGAGAACCTCATAGCACCCCATTGGAAGATATGCCCACTATGATATGGGTCTTACACCATCACCAAGGTGGTGGGTGAGAATTCTTTTGAATCAATTATTCCGCCTTTCCTTGGCTTGCACCCTATATTTAATGTGGAACTACTTCAACCATATTTTCCACCTCTCCTTGACACTTCAGACCTGGCCGAGTAGTTGGCCCCTATAAAAATCAATCCTTACTGCATTGAACAGGAGAAAATTTATCGAATCATGGAAACCAAGAAAACGGACACTCACTAGTAGACCATCCAACTCTATCGGGTTGTCAAAGTAGGGAAGTTTCTTCATTAGGGAAAGTGGCTCACGAGAAGTCAAATTCAACAGAAGTTTCCCCATCTGATGGAGGAACTTGAAAAAATGGATACCATTTATTCCTAAGGGGGGATGGATGATATATGTTGACATTGGTTTCCACCCACCTATTCCACTGATTCTAATCATAGTTTTCTGTTTTGGCAGTTTTTCTACACTTTTTCGAGTCCTGAACTTTCAGGGCCATTTTGAGGACTTAAACAACATTTTTTAGGCATGCCAACAATCAATGATAGCCAAAGGCATGGTCTGGGATGAACATAATGTGTACTCCTCATCTATAACTTTCTGACGAGGTATCAAGAGCCCCAAAAAAATATCATATGGAAAAGTTACGCCCTCAGAAGGTTGATGTATCAACTACCCCCATCAGGGCCCACAAACCTTTTGGTGTTTCATCTCCCTAGGTAAGGGTTTTGGATGTTTAGATTTTTCTCAATTATGATTTATGTTAAAAATTCCTTTGGATCCTCATTGTAATCAGCTTCTTGCGAATGAACGTAGTCGACACATCTCTTCTCATAGATAAGCTACGACCATTCTAGCTAGCTTGTGTGCTTTTGCATTTTACAATCTTTTGTATTTTCCTACAATCATTAATAGAATTTGAGTTGCACTCTATTACTGTGTTCCATGCCATATATATTTTTATTTCCTTGTTATATCTTTGTTATATTTCTTCCTTCATATCATTCTCAAAATATTTCGAATCAATTGTGCAATATGGTGAATGTGGGATTGGAGGATGCAGGACACGAGACATGGGCAATGAAAAAGGTAAGAAGGGATGACTCCCACATACACAATGAGAAAATAGACTATTTATGAAAATATTTTTTTATGTGGGTCACGGAAGTGAATGGGTCATTCTAGAGAATGAGAGATTGCAGATTGGGGCACACGGATATGAGGGGAAAAGGTAAGTGGAGAAGAAGCGTGTCCCGCATCCGCATTCAAAGAAATGGATAAGTAATTAAAGGTAAAAAGTGCAATTTGGAGGATGTAGAGGTAGAAAAGTTGATTTTTAATGATGCGTGATTGTGGGTTACGGGACATAAATGGGTTGGTCTCCCGCAATGCATAAAAACAACTAAGTGTTGGGATTGCAAGAAAATAAAATGCAACTACATAAAGATACACAGTCCTACAGGTCCGTGGACCTGGGAATTTGACAGTAGCTTGATTCACAACCCGCATTTGAAAGATAAAAATGACCGAGTAAATAAAATACAAGGAATAAATAAAGAAAAGGAAAAATACTAAGGATGGATATGTATATACTAACATTAATCAACAAATGTATATCAAAAACTCTTTAGGGACTTTCTAGAGGTACTTCCCTAATGTCATATGTTATAAGAGAGAACAATAATTTTGGGAACTTAGAGTGATCTTTGCTTGCTCTAAGGTCCCTTAAATAGTCATTTGTTTTCTAGATAGAACTTCCCTATCATCTTTTCTCTTTTCTTAAGAAATGAGAGATTTCCTACTAGGAATAGCCTAGCAGTCCCCTTGATCCATGCCTATACCCCCTTCAAGTCCCTCTTACACTAGAACAACACCCTTTTTTTTGGCTTATATTAAATGTTATTTCTTTCTTTTAGATGGTGTAAAATCTACATATAATGAGTAAGTAGTGTTGACAATATCAATGGACTCAAATTCCTTCTTCTTTAGTGTTATAATGTGTTTTAATTTTGTCTAGTGGCTTGATGTAAGTTTTTACTTAGTTTCACAATTATGATCATTATAACATCATTTGCGGGGCACTTATACATGTAACATGGCCTCACTAGAATTTTGTAATATTATGCATGTGCACATGCAGATGTTTTTATGAGTTATTTCTTGGTGAAATGTATCTCCGGTAATGGTGACCTACACTCATAGGTCATTCTTATCCACCACTTCTCCCTTATCTCTTGATGAGCTTATGATCATCTACCTTTATGGATTGGTTGATCTCCGCCCTTGATTTTTCCTCATGATCAATGGTCCAAGTTTCTTCGGGTTACTATAAATTGAGGCGGTTGGTCTTGAATCCATGAGAGTGGAGAGTGGTTTATGGTATTGGTCATGAGCATAGACCCTATGAGTCCTTCGGCTAGATAATACATATGGTTGAGAGTTTCATGAATCCCATATGAACCCCATACTTAAGTGTTCTCTAACTGATGTAATTTGGAGATTTTGTTTGAATAAGAAGACCTTGCTTTCGTGGATGTCTCCCCGCCTTGGGGTTTTACCACATAAAATTCTCGCCTCCTCTCTTTTGATTGTTAGATATACTTTAATAATTTTATTCTTTCCATAGGAGTTTAGATAGGATATATCTATGGTTATATTTTTATGCATATGTTCTTAGTTTTTCATGGTATCAAAGCATGTTTCCTACATCTAACTCCTTGGATGAACTTCTTTGTTTTTTGAAATATTAGATAGGAGATCTAGTATTTACTTCAATGAGAATTCAATAATAGTGGTTGAATTTTTTTATTTGGAATCAAATATAATTAGATATTTAGATATGCTAGTCCAACACCTCAAATCTTTTTTTTAATCCATACTTTTAATATATATACAAATTGGATTTGGACCACATGCTTGATTTCTTATTTTTCTAATCAGTTTTTACCATAATTGGCATTACCATTGTATCTGGAGAATGCAAATTATTCAAAATTGATTGTTTACTCATCAAAATTGGTCTTTTATTGTTTCATATCTAATTAAAAGTCCACATCAACTTATGGTAATTGTTTTAGGTTTATTAGCTAATGATTTTTGGGGGTATTTCATTGTATTGATTTATATAATTTAAAAAATATATTATATAAATAATAATAAAAAATACAACTTGAAAATCAAAATCAAATAACGAATGTGTGATTTATACAAAAAATTAATTTTTTCTATGCATTCGCCCACCCCTCCATGCAAACATATAGTTGTATGGATCTGTACAAGTCTTTACACCTAAGTAAAAAATCTTCACTATGAGGACATGCATTCTTCTGGTCCTCTCATGTGGCTATATGAGTTTCAGAGAAACAAACTTTTGTTCCCTCATTCAATTCAACTGATCAGGTAGCATGTCCATCCTCCTTCTACACTTATTCTAGAAACAATTCAACATTTTAGGGTTGAGTTTTCTTTTCATTAATGAGTTACCTTCTTTTGGCCCTACATACCAAATGACCTCTATACAGTTATATCTAATCAGTTTAAAGATATATTTGATCTATTATGACATATATTTTTTCATGTTCTATCTATAGATCCATGTATTTATGGCCTAAATATATCATCAACAGTTGATTTGTAAGTGGTGGCCCCTTCTCCCAAGTCATCGACAACCATCACCTCAACTTCACATGGATCATACCAATCTAGGGTGTGGCTTCACCAGATATATAGGGATTTTTTTTTCTAGGATATCAAGTGTATCTTCCATTCATGTTGGTATTTTATTTGCATCAATTTTGCAGAATCATTTTCTAGGTTTGGCACTATGATCACATAGATCTTCTCTCATAAGATCTGAGGTAGAGTGGATTTAGTCTTCTATATCCTCTACTCTCATCCTCCTTTTGGATATATTTATGGATAATGTATCTATAGGAGGATCAAAGAACTGATCTATTCATCGAATCCATTCTTTGATTGTGGAGTGAGAGTAGACCACAATGTTTTTTGTTGAGACATCTTTTATTGAGTGATTACAAGGTGGTATGCTTATAGTAGTTTGGTTTTAATGTTTTACCAAGTCATCACTTAAGAGGAAAATATGTAAAATATTGAAAAGTGAAAAAACATACCAACTCAGTCATCAAAGAAATTGACCAATCAATGGTTTCTACATGGCTCTTCTATCTCAACTTCCAGGGTTTGCAATTCAGTTTTCTAATCTCCTTTTCAATCACACATAACTTTTGCATTTGACATCCATTTTGAGTGTGTGTTTTTTCTAGAATGTGTATTTTTGTGTAACCTTGGAATTCCCATGCGTGGATTTGGTAAATTATTCAGTTTCATTTTGGTGGTTTTCATTTGTTAAAAACACCCAATGCTAGACCTGAATTTTGGAACTTAAAATGGTAATAACTTGTTGATACAAACATTGTTTTGAGTGAATATTTTATTTTAAATACATTAAATTTCATACTCTATACAATGGTGATATTGGTTTCTATTGATTTATCCCTTTGATTATTGAGGAAGGAAATGACCATATATTTTTCCTTTGTTTGATTGTGACAACAATATATTTGAGACAATTTTTTGATGGTAGAAATTTGGTACTTTTCTTGGCACTATGTATTTTTGATGGGGAGACCATTTTACATTACACGTGGTGCATATTTGAGCATTTTTTGAAATTTTTGATCATTGTGATATCATGTTCAAGTGCTTGATTGAAGCACTCCAGTTGGTCAATGACACTTTTCTCCTATTGAATTACATTCAACTTCATCTTCTTCTATCATTCATGTATACTTAGAGAGATTGTTCTTTGACACATTGTGGACTTGCAATGAAGATTCATGCCATTGATATTGGAGGATCTTTGTTGTAGTTAGCTCCCTTTTTGCTTCACATGTTCTAGAGTGATGTGTGTGAATATTTTGGAGATAGATTGGTTTTGGAGATTATTAATCTATATTGAGTTTCTTATCACTCCATCATGAGAATATTGATGTTTTCATTTATAGTCATTTTGCATTGGTTCTTGATGGTATCAAGAGTATTCTCCTTGCACCTTACTGAGGATCTAGTTGCAGCTCATGGATGGTTTCCTACATTGTTCCACTGAACAACTTTTCCTTGAAAACAACAAAGGTTGAAGATATCGTTTCCACTTATCCAAGATGTTTGAAGTTGTCATTAATGGGGAATGTAATGTAATTCCATATTCTTCTAAAAGTTTTCATTACATCCCATGATGCAATGATTGTATAGTGGTCACATTTACCATTGTATAGCCTATCATTATGTTGAATTGATAACATCATTTTGAGGAATTTGTACAAGCAATGAGGCATCATTAGACTTGAAAGACTTAAAACATATCACAATATTGGCCTATGTTTCTCTAGTCAACATTAAGGGGAAATGTTAGAATGTGTTTCAATGGTGTTTAGTGGCTTGATGTAAGTTTGTAGTTAGTGTCATAATGATCATGATTATAACATAATTTGTGGGGAACTTATACATGTAACATGGCCTCACTAGACTTTTGTAATATTGCACATGTACACATAGAGACGTTTTTGAGATTTATTTGGTGGTGACCTATCTCTCAGGTCACGATGAGCTACACTCATAGGTCATTCTTATCCACTAATTCTCCCTTATATCTTGATGAGATTATGCTCATATACCTTTATGGATTGGTTGATATCCAACCTTTATTTTTCCTCATGACTAATGGTCCAAGTTTCCCCAGGTTACTATAAATTGAGGAAATTGGTCTTGAATCCATTAGAGTCAATATAGGCTTATGGTATTGATAATTATCCTAGACCCTATGGGTGTTGATTAAGGTTGGTTGTCATTGATGTCAACCCTTGAAGAAAGACCCATAACACAAAGGTTTGGGTAATGGACCCAATAGTGTTTGATGTAAATATGACTCATTATTTTTTGTCATGGTTGATAAGACGTAAATATGGATGAACTCCAAAGTGGTCCCCTTATGGTGAAATCCCTCACGGGAAGATGCTTTGTGGAGTAATAGAACCCATGCTTAATTGTGGAATAATGAGATGAAGGAAAGT
>JZKD02S1679160.1:506080-516555 GCA_000966675.3 Picea glauca
TTATTTATTACTGCTCATTATTGGATAATAATTCTACATTGATATAACATTTGAAGAAAAAGGATTATAATTATGTTATTACTGATTCACCCCCCCCTCTCAGTAATCCAACAATGGGTCCTTAGGATATATCATCCATATCGTTTACATTTTCATGGATATCATATGAACTCCATACTTGAGTGTTCTGTAGCTAATGTAATTAGGAAAGTTTTTTGAAGAATAAGAAGGCCTTTCTTCCATGGATGATTCCTTGCCTTGGGGTTTTACCATGTCAATTTATTTCCTCCTCTCCCTGGATTGTTAGATATAATTTATTGATTTGATATTTTTTGTAGGACTTTATATAGGATATACCTATGGTTATATGTGCATGCATATGTTCCTATTATTTCATTTAGAATGAGATTTCCTCCCTCCCAATAGAAGAGACTCCTCCAACTAGAGTTGAATAAGAGTTAAAGGATGTAGGAACCTTAACCCCATTCATGGTAAACAACTTTTGAGAGGAATGTTTTTCCCTTTAAGAATTATTTCCACCACATTGATATCTTCCATTTCATTATGGTGTCAAAATCCACTAAAGGAGGACTTATTGAGTAGGTTTTTTATTTTTCTAGCTGTTATCCCTCATGTTAATGTCATATAGAAATCCTAGATCATTTTTTTGAGTAGAGGGTATAGAACCACTAGGGATATCTTCTTCTTTAATTAATTTATCTAACTCAATCTCCCTATTAGATATCTTCTTAAGAATGGAAGATAAAACTTTTTCTCTAGCTATATATTTTAATATTTTTTCTACAATAAAAAGGATCCTTAGAGATAGAATTACTTTTTGAATAAGAGGGGTTATGGATCTTCCCATATTCATTCTCAATATGATTGTGATCTTGGGAAATGTCTTGCATATGCTCTTATACTTCTTCCACATCATTGGGAGAATCCTTCTTAGGACAAGTATGCCTAAGGTGAACATAGATATGAAAAATGGAGCACTAGAGAGGAATATTATCATGATCAATATCCAGAATATAAGAATGGTTTCCAACATGTACATTAATTCCTTTATAAAACCCATCTCCCAAGTTCATTTTCATAGAAATATTGGGAATAGAGATCTTATCAAGGGAGTGCATTTTCTCCTCAATTTCCATCATCCTACCCAACCTATTACCTATCAAGGTTAAGGCCCTTTCAATCCAAAATTAAAAGGAAGAGAATGTAGCTTAAACCATAGTGGTTGAATGTTAGCATGATTCTCTCATAGGATCAAATGGGGGAGTCTAGGTTTTGAGGGATAAGATAGAGTTGTCCCAACACCATTTCCCCGTCAATATTTTGAATTTATCCCTATTAGAATAAAATACATAGGTAATCCATCCCCTATGAAATAAATATAAGATATGAACATAACAAAGTTGTTGTTTTCATATAATCCTCACCCACATGCTCATAAATTTTTTAGAAATAAGCCTCCATGGCACTTTCCTACCAACATCATTGATTGGTAGAGATGAACCTGCTGAATTATCACATTCTAACCCATAATCAACGTCATGCATTCTAGTATCATTTTTACACAATCAAGTTTCTTCCTCCTTCTCTTACTTTCTCCAATCTTTGTCCCTAGAGATCACCTCACTAGTTCAAACAACGTTGAGACATTATCAAAGTTAAATTTGTTGGATTTAAGTAGCTCTTCACTTCCTTTCTCAAATATGACAATATAGTTTGGTTCCTACACCTATAAAAAGAATAGAGTTAGTATTGATTCTTATCATGAGTTGAAATAATAGAGGAGTCACTCTTACCACCCCATCATTTCCCACTATTTTCACCTTTGTTAGAAGCTACTTTCTATAAGAGATGTCAATTTACTTTGAGATAAGATAAGACCCATCAATAGGGATGATACTTTCATCATTACCTAGGTGTATATATGAAAACCCAAGTACCTCCTATTGCATAATATCTACCACCATCTATTGCAAAGTTGGATGTTGCAGAACAAGACAACATCCCCCATATTCTTAAATTATTTCCAATACTTCCACCATGATTAAATCTTGTGTAAAATCATTTCCAAAGGGAAACAAATATAATATCTATCAATATGAGTATATCTTACACAAAAACCAAATAATCAACTATTCACAACAAAAAGGAATAAACCTAAACCCATTACGACAAGGTTCTAGTCCTTAATAAGAAGGACTAGTTATATTTTATCCACCATGTTACGTCAACCCCATTTTTGAACCATAGATGAAAAAGAAGCCTCCAATACCTCTAGAGACAATATCCTAACTTCTCCATCCCTCTCCCTCACATGTGTATATTTAGTGTGATGAACAAAATGGATAACTTAGATACTCACTTGAACTTCCATTGTTAAATAGCCACACATTTTTTCTCATCAAACTTAATCATGCACCATAATTTCCTTTGCTTATGAGAAACATGAGAAAGATTGTTAACACTCCACATATAGCCTTGGTCATAAGCCATTATTTACTTATTTTCATCTTTGGGTATAGCTTTTCTCATAATCCATTTCATATTACTCTATACGCAATGTTCAAAAAGAAAGTTTTTACAAAAAATATGCTATCATTGTCTCAAAAAATATACCAGAGGTATAGAGTTGCATAGTCTTATATTCTAGCATTGTTTTCTTTACAATAAAAAAGACATATAAGGAAATAAATAGAACTATATCCAAGACTCATATTCACAATCCAAAGTTTTCCCTTCCATTTTAATTGATACCATCCAAATGTCTTGATCCAACTCTATTCTAGCTTTGGAGAGTCCATTCACTATCTTGTTCCTATCCTTGTAGATGTGTGAAAAAGACATATGTGAGAAAGTTGGTAACAATGATTGTACTTCTTTAAAGAGGGGTTATAATGTAAAGTTTCTCAATGTTATTTCCTTGCACATCCATTGTATAATAAGAAGTGAATAACGATATATTTGAAGATGAGAAGCCCCTAATTCTTGAGTCAATTTTAAAACCAGTTTGAGGGGCATCGACTCACATAATTTATTTGAATTTGGCCCAATTCCAACTTTGAATTCTAAACTATGGTTTTATGAGAAAAAAAATATTCCTCCTACATTCAATATGTTTAAATCTTGGAAAACAAATTTTAATGGTAGAGTCTCTTTACCTTCAAACATTTTCAGATTCCTGGCCAACTAAACTCTCCATGCAATGTTTAATAGAAAACATCTAATATTTTTTGTATCCTTTATAGCATACCATGACCTTAAATCCACTTCAACATCCTCACCCAAGAAAATGTTTTGGAGTCATATCATCCTCTCCACTTCCTTTCTAAAAGAGCAAGACATAATGATATGTGAATTTGTTTCTTCAACTTTATAACATGGATTGCACAATCAATAAGAAACAAATGTCCCTTTTTGTAGTATGTCCTATGTAAAATCCCTATCATTTAATATCAACCACATAAAATTTCAGATTTGGTTGGAGATTTTAGTTTCCACAATATTTTCCACCACCATACATTTTGTTGCTCTCTTCCTTCCTCAACAAATGTTTTATAACTTACTTTTGGCGCATAATCCCATGAAGGGTTTGGGACCATAATAATTGATAATCCTCCTCTCTAAACCTAACATTTTTGTATTTCAAAATTAATTTTTATCATTTCCAGTCAACAACAAATTCTTCATCAATACCTAACTCCCTCAAGGTCAATTATTCCTATGTCCAAATGTTTGATATTTTCCTGTTTGCAACCTATCTTAGCATATAGTAACCTTTGATTATTAACTCTATGATCAACTACAATGATAATGTGTGCCTTCCTTTACTACTCACCCATGGATAAAATCCTATATAGACTCAGTCACCTTTGCCAGCTTTCCATACTAGCCAATTTCCCACCAAACGAAAAGCAAATATTATCGCTTTCCACATCATTGAAAATTTTTGGACTCACTTTAAAAGTTTCCTGACCCATTCCTCAATTGTATCAAATTAAATGTGTTATCACTCTATAAATTTGTTCGGTTGATAAAACAAATGACAGAGGTAACCTACAAACCAACTTTAGAGCTGGGTACTAGCCTGCTTAGCTCAAAGATGACTCTCTCCTATCACTTGGTATCTCTTTGACAATCAATGGCTAGGTTTTGTTGTTTTGGGTTTTTTTATAATTTTGTTGGAAAGTAAGGGGAGGGAAACTTAGGGATATGGAGTCAAACTTCTGAAATTGCTTCAGCTGAGAGCATCACAAGATGAATTATGGGCCTTTGACTATCCAATTTAAACAAAAGACAGTGAAAATGAAATCATAAATACAGGAAATACATACAAAGATAGGAGAGGAGACAAAACTCAGATCACCACCATTAGAATCTTTTCATGAAAACTTCAAGACTTTTGCATGTGTATTATATTCAGCTTCAGAAAATTACATTAAAGTTCCAAATAGCTAAGATCCCTTGCACTTCTGCCAACCACTAATACATTTGGAAATCCTAATATTTATACAAGTTTGAGTCCCTTCGGTTTGAAACCGATTACAATGATTGAAATGAATGTTTCAATTTCTGAAACTGATTACAATAATTGCAAATGACATTTTTGGTTTGAAACTGATTAGAATAATTAGCAAGAAAATGTTTGGTGATCTGGATTATGGTTCCTCTGACGCTTCAGTATCATCCTTTTCCAATTGTTCTACTCTGGTATTCTCCATGATCTTCCATCTTTAGTGACACCTAGACATCATTTATTGGACCCTGAAAAACTGCACTTTGTCTTACCCAGTCATACTATATCCTTCCATTGAAAGTCAGAAGGGATATCATAATCTATCATTTTTTTTATCAGGATCTCCAGATCAATGCAGGAAGCATATGTCATCACTAGTAGTCCAACTTGAACTGCTTTGAACTGATTCAGAATCTCAAAGTCTATAGTAAGATGCTCAACTAGTGTAGCTCCTTTCAGATTTTCTTCCAGGGCTTCGAACTTGGAGTGATCCATTCTACACTGAGTGAAGAGAGGATTGCATTCTTCCTTATAATAAAATTTTCCCTTTCCATCCCAAAATGGTGGGAGGCCTTTGATAAACAACTCTTCAAACAAATCCTTGAACTCTTGCACACTTTGCTCCATCTGTGTTTCCTTTGTTTGGACTCATTTCAACAGGTTATGTTTAGCAATAACCCTCCTGGATCATATAATCAATGTAGTTATGTCTTTAACTCCAATAGTCTGAAGTTCTGTAGTAGGAATGTAGTTGAGTATATTTATAGCATTTTGGGCCCATTCTGATGGATTCTTTGCTAAAGTTTCATTCACAATAGTGTACCTACTTCTGGCTGTGATGGCCATGCTGTATTTTTCATTGATGAAATTCAAATACACTCTAAGCTTGGCAGCTTCAGAAGATATAGAGTCCCAGATGATATACTTAGCTCCCTACAATAGGACTTTGCCTCTTAATCTCATCTTCGACTTATCTATCCTTTCCTGCAAGGCTCCATTCTCCTTTTGAAATTGAGCCATGTTTTCATCCTTTTCTTGCATCTCTTGCTTCAATTTCTCTGTGCCCCCTTTTATCCCATTGATTTATCCTTCTTTCAGGATAACTTGTGACATAACCTAGACAAGTCCTTTAGTGGTTGGCCCAACTTCTGCAGCAGGATGTATTACTACAACCCTGTGTTGGCAACCACACATGATTTTCGATATTTAACACGATCGAAAGACATCACATTTTTTTTGTAGCTACCACCACCTCAAAACTGTGAAATTTTTTCTGAGTTTCAAAATGACTATTGGGTTAAAGCCTACCTTATTACTTTTTACTCTTTAAGGTAAAATTTTAGAACTTCTTTTGCGTCTGAGGTAAGCGTTTTTTTTTTTTTCTCAGAGATTCAAGCCTGTTATGGGTTTGGATAGGGTTCAAGCTTATATGCATTTCTATCTATTATGAGTCCACGTAAAATGATTAATCTTTATCAGAAACGGAATTTTAAACCCACTGTCAAATCTTTTTCACCGTGGTCTGATTTGAATTCTTGTGTCATCGCATCTATCTAAGGATGGGGATACTTGGGAAGATTTCTTGTCTTGAAATGATTTTACCCTACCTGAGACTACAGTATAATTGCCTCTCCATCTCAATAAAAACCCCAACTCCTGCATGTCTAACCCTACTGTCTAAAATATGTGTGTTGATCCACAATAATATCATGTTATCACAGATCGACCCTCTGTTGTTGTTAGAAACCCATTGGGCAAAAAATCCATGGTTTGTTTTCATGCCTAGAAATTCATTGGAGGAGGTTTTTAAATGTGTTAAAGGACAGGTTTCCTGTGGTTCCTATTCATGAGCCAACTCAGGCGGTTTTAAACAAATTAATTGTCAAAGGAAAGAATGCAAAACAGAGTAATTCAAACTTAATTTTTGCAAACAAGAGGATTAAGCAGGATGCTAATGTAATTATCAAAAAACTCAACGAATTTCCACACCATCATAAATTAGGATTTATTAGATGCTTCTTGGTCTAATCTTTGAAATGGTAAAAAGTTGTTTTGATTCTTTATTTATTTGATTCTGTTTGAAAAATAAAATAGATAGATTTTTATTTTTATTTTTATTGTATTTTTACTATTTTAGACTAGCTACAGAAACCTGTAGCTAGCTACAAGAACTTGTAGCTTATATTTTGAAATTATTAGTTTGTATTGTTATCTAAAATTCGATTTCATTTTTTCTTTTTCAGGAAAACAACAGTTTATAATGCTATTTTCAAGGAGAATAAATCATGGATTGTACACTCAATGGCATGGTGACTTTTCATTTTGTTTAAACAATTTCATTTATGTAATTAATTTTGATGAACAAACTCCTACAGGAGTATCTTTTTTTGCAAAACAATCTGGTTTTTAGGATCATCCTCTATCTTGCATGATAAGAGGTTATTGATCAAAGACTTGTTTAAATAGTTTTGCTGCTTAGTGTTATGGACATCTTTGGATGGAACAGGTTATAGGCATGTAATTTTCAGAACTATATGGATAAATGTTTCGCATTTTGGCTTTAGACCAGTGTGACATTGTTCCATATATGATTTGACTTTTATGAGATATTGATGTGTTACATAGCTTTAGCTTCTTTAGCATATACTATTTCATATTGTTGAATGATTTTTTAAATTTTGTCTATAACTTACTGTTTCATAAATTATCACTATGATCATTATATCAATTTTAATATCATGATTTATGTCTGATGTTTAGTTGATTGATAAACTGAATGCTTTACCTTAAGATTTATGCTACTGTAATCATTCATAATTATAAGATCATTGGACATACATGTCTACTCTTCTGTTCTTATATCCTAGTTGTCAATAAACACCTGGAGTTTATTCGGGAGGCATTAGTACAATCCTGTCATAGATTTCTCTTACAAGCGAGATAGCTGGAGTTTTGGATCGCACAAAGACATAGACATAGTATGAAACTAATATCAGGTTAGCTTTATTTCCATTTAATTTCTATCATTTTATTTATTAGCGAAACAGGGCAATTTTAGTTTGGCTTTGACCATCACTCTATCCTTGTTTCAAATCATATTTTATTTAAGTTTTTAGATCTTAGATCACAAAACAAAAAATACAAAAACATGTGCTTTCTTTATCTACTTTTGAAAATAGTTACCAAAAATTGATTTTGCAAGGTATCCACTAAAAACTTGCAATCTGTAATTACTCTGTATATAATGGCATGTTCGTATTTATCTTTCTGTTGAATGTATTTGTAAATAATTAGATTAAATTTTATATATTATTGTAGTTTTATTATTAGTTATTTTATTTATTTTCTTTGTTTTAGGACTCTAGTTGGCTAACAAATCCATTAAACCCATCAGAATAGATCAAGTCAAATGGCATGGGTTAATTAGACAACCTCGGTCTGGATCTATTCTTCCAGTTGACGGCATGTCAAATTTGCCCGTCAACAAATGGTGCTAGAGGGAGGGCCTTAGGTCAATTTAATGATTAAATGTTTCACCCCTCAGCCTTTCATAATTCCATATTTATAAATCCTTTTTCTATGTCATCTTATAATGCACTACAAGGCAGGTTAGATGATAAGCTAACTATTTGGAGTAAATTTCTTCAATTTCTTATTTTTTCATGGCTCCTGCCCAAATCACTCTGTTGGAACATGCTTTCAATGTCTCATTACCATTTATTCCCAACAAGACAATTGATCTCTTTTCATAACTCACCTTTGATGGTGAAGGGAATACATTTGCAGTAGACCATATTTCTAATTTTTTTTATAAAAGTTTAATACATAATATCATTGATCCTAATGTTACATGCAGATTGTTTGCTCTCACTTTTCGAGGTCGGGTTAAATATTGGTTTGAATATTTTCCAGCTAACTCGATTCATTCTTTGTCTAAGTTTGTATTTGAAATTTTATCAGATTTTAACAATTATGATTATGATGAATTAAGCGAAGAATTAAGTTTCTTAAGGAAAGAAAATGGTGAATCATTCAATTATTTTTCAATTAGGTTCAAACATGTTTGTACGAGATTCCCCTTTGAAAGAAATTTCGCTTATTAATGAATGGTTTGAATATCTTGTTTCTCTCTCAGACAAGCAAGATCAATTAATTGTTAACCAATCTGAATTGAGCACTAATACTCAATCTCAAGATGGCTCAAATTTTCATGTTGATCTTGAAGATTTTGAAGCACCACAATTTTTGTCAACTTGTTTAATTTTGGAAAAGCATGAGCCACATAATGCAATTGTCACATCTAATCATTCTTTGCAAACAATGTCTCCTCCTGACGAAGAAGGAACCTTGACTTTAAAAGATGACAGTTTTCACACTCTCGTAGATTTATAACAATTTCTAAAGTAAAAGAGGTTGAATGTGAATTTGATAATCATGTGGATGATAAAACTTCCCCTAATTAAGTTGAACAGATCCAATATCAATCAGTAGGATACAAAATCATTAGTCAGACTATTAATCAACTTTCGATCTCTAGTGATTTTCTCTCAACATTTTCCCCTACACAATGAACCAAATTGTCTCTTAGAAACTGTCTCGTACTCTTTAAAAGAGAATACAACAGAGGTTGATCATTTTATACAAGGAGAGGGAATAAAACAAAATTTCGAAACACACTTACCTATCATTTCAAGAGATGCATTTTGTCTCCTCAATTATTCTACATATTATTCCTTGTACCCTGATATTTTTTTGTTGGAAGATTGGTTGTTGTCATTGATGTCAACCCTAGTCATGGGTTTTTGACCGCAAGATTGATGAAGGTATTTGGAAATGAAGGAAAATGAACATGCATATATAACACCCATGGATGGATAGTATACATCATGTTGTTTCTGGTGGTATGTGGCACGTCATGTGGATCCTCATGGTTCGAGAGAAATGAATTTTTGAACATGACAAAGTGAATTGTACATGTAGGCCCTGAAGATAATTACATAAAAGAATTACAAAATAAGAAAGTGTCAGGTCGGCGCTAATGTTAAAAGGAAGAGACACAAATGGTATAAATAAACATAATTATACATTCATTTGATACAAGTCAAATTTCATAGGGAATAATAAGTAAAAGAAGGCCGGATTTCAAGGGAGGATGAAGTCTTTTTGTGATGTGTTCTAAGGTATGTTATTTTCAGGTCATTTTACCATTTTTACTATAAATTTTTTTATGGAATGATTCAGATGGTGAAATCTCTATGGTATTGAGAAGACATATCAAAGTACCTCTAGTAACAATTTCAGCTCTTTATTCAATATAATTATGGAGATACACTCTGTGGAATATAGGGATTGTGACCAGTCCTGAAGCTAGTCAATAAACATGTGTTCCAGGTAAAAAAGTCATAAATTCTTCATACAGAATCAAATGAAGTGGGACCAATTCCACTGGAAAGAGTACAAACTGTAGTTTCTTTTGTTCAAGTTTCATAATCGTATGTTAAATATTGAGCGCGGGGCATGCTGTACAAGTTGGGTCTTCTGAACAGACCATAATTGAATAAAGTCTACCATTCTTTCTATAACCTCTTTTTGGGGAGGATTCAAGGAGTGAAAATTGGAGGATTTTCAAAGAATATATTGAATAATATTATCTACAGGATCAGAGTACTCCAATAATTGAAGAATTACAGAAATTGAAGAAGTCTCAAGAAGCATTATTAGGTTCTATGTGATGATTGCTTGATGGTGATGATTTAATGTAACATTTTATTATCTCTCATATATTCTTGGGTGGAATGAAGGGGAAAGGATGGAGAGATCAACTCTCTATTGATATTGGAGGATTGTATATTCCTCTTGGAGTTTTATCCCTCCCTTTACATTTGGAAGTTGTAGCTACCTTTGGAAGTCATTACTTCCCTTGAACAATAACTATTGATTATTT
>JZKD02S1679160.1:518985-537550 GCA_000966675.3 Picea glauca
CCTTGAACAATAACTATTGATTATTTTTCATATATTGTGCATGGTGTATTGTAGTGTATTGGTGTAACTCTTATACTATTGTTCATTTCTCATTGGATATAGTTGAATGGTTTAAGTATAATTTAAAAATGTTTTAAATTGTACGTGATATTGATTCACCCCCCTCTCAGTATCACCATTTTTATCCTAATGTTGTGCAATTGCATGTTCCATATTACCTTGGAGAGAATTCAACATTATATAATCAGGTACAAATTGATAGAGATTACCAAATAGAAGATAAAGAGGAAAATAATTCTGCCCATGGACATATTAATTTTTATTCTCATCAATTATCCATGGGTAAATCAAGAAATGAGTTGAAAGAGTCTCAAATTGCATCCTCCATTGATTCATCTGAATTTTTGTTTAAAGAAGGATCTAAATTTGTCCATGATCAATTATTTGAGGTTGAAAAGTATAATCGGCCAAATATTATTACCAATGATGATTATTCAAAAATGTTGTTCGTTCCATTTAGTCCACCTCAAATAGTTAATCCTGAAGTATTTAAGCTCAATAGAAAGTTTCAAGAGAATGAGACACTTATTTTCCAATCGAGAATAACGATAAGTTCTCGCCATCTTGATCCAACCTTTTTACAAGATTCTTTCCTTGATAGTCTAATAATTTATTCTCATCAGGAATATTTGTCGTATGTGAATTATTTCGAACAATCCCATGTTATTAATTACATGTATTATGATAAGGTTGCATATTGGTTGGAGTATTCATTTCTCGAAAAGTTTGTAGGGAATGGTAAGATTATCTTCACTTTATTTAGATATCAAGGAGGTAACTTTGATACACTCATATTATATCCTTCAAATATGGAATGAAAGGAAAATTTCCAGGAGGATGGGGCACTTCGGTCTAGGCCGATGGTTATGTCAAGTCCCCTTAACTCTCACAAGCTTCACAATATCATTTTTTCATATTTTTGTGACCCATATAATGACAAAATTGCAGAATGGTTGGAGGATTCATACAAAAAGAATGTTCAAGGGAATAATATGGTCATGCTTTCTTTGTTTTTATATGATGATAAAGGTAAGTATGATATATTTTTGTCAATTTTCGATATACTACCATTATTGTTAGTAACATTTGTTTTTTTTTTCCATTGCAAGATTGGAGTTACTCCAATGGCTACATTGGAAGCATGAGTTCACTTAGTATTTTGATTTGTTTAGTAGTTAGAGTAGGTTTAGGAGTAGGTTTTATTTTATCTTTATTTCTCACTGTTTCTCTTTGTAATAATGCAATTAAAGAACACAAGTGGGCACACCAAGAGAACCATAATCTGACTATTATCAGGGAAGTCCACTTTATATCTTTTTCTCTTTGCTTTTCGATGAGTATTTCTTAAAAAAAACAAACCATTATTATCATGAAAATTTTCAATGGAAAGTAAGGGGATAAGTAAAATTTGAACTATCGATTCAACCCTGACCCAAGGTGCCAAGAGTAGGACCGCACTTATATTAATGAGGATTTTTCTATTTTCTTTTAGGCTCTCAAGAAATATTTCACCTGATGATTTATGTTCTATCCTTTTGTAAATATTTATGATTTTTTTTTTCTGTTTTTATTTTGGTTCTTTTCATTTTGTTTGAGTATTTTGACTTATTTTCTGAATAATTATGTCTGAGTCACCATTTCATTTATTGAAGGGAAATCAGAATTTTTATCTGAAAGAAACAGTTGAAGATTGTTTCAAAGCACCAATGTTGTAAATGATAAAGACTCGGATCAACAGAAGAAAATTTATGTTCAAAATAGTGTTCCTGGTTTCTCTTTAAAATTACGAGAAGACATGATTATCATTAATAAAACTCTTAACGATTTCCCTGTTTTAAGGAAAACAACTCAATTATGCTTTCTTGTCCTTGAGATGGTTTCTTAACAGAAGTCTAAGCATTCAGATCATGATGAAGGTTGTCAAATGAAAAAATAAGTTGTAAGAGATCAAGTTTTTTTTTCAAAATCTGAGATTTTCAACATCACCCCGCCCTCTTGAATATCATAAAGTTTATGTAAGCTTTTAAACAAATTCTAGAGAGTTGAAAGCACCGCAAGGCGTGGGAAGTGTCTGTAAACCTGCTGAGACACTGAACAAGTCTTTTGGCAGATGGAAAATGCATGATGCCAAGCAAACTTCTTCGGGGTACTGAACAAACCTGCTGACAACGAAGCAATGTCAGGTTTAAGAAAATTTTCAGGTATGTCTTTTTGGAATTGATAAAAAATGAAGATGATATTTATCATGGATGGATGACTCTTGGACATGATAGAGGTGTTAGAGTGGGCTAAATGAAATGCCTACCGATGCTATGGATGCTTGTTGGCATCAGTGGCCCTGTCAACAGTATCAGAGTCAGTTTCCTAAACATCGTTTCGCTCAAAATCTAGATTTGATACCAGATTGAACCTTTGATAGAAACACATATAATGCTAGACTACGCTATTTTCTGAGTTTGATGAGAGTGCTTGACTTGCTGGAAACTGTTTCTTAAATTTTTATTCTTTCTGATTCATCCTAACATGAATTTTCTGGTGATGCAGAGATAACTGCTTCTCCCAGTATGTCACCATTGTTGGAAACCCCACATGATTTTTGATATTTAACACGATCGAAAGACATCACATTTTTTTGTAGCTGCCACCACCTCAAAACTATGAAATTTTTTCTGAGTTTCAAAATGACTGTTGGGTTAAAGCCTACCTTATCACTTTTTACTCTTCTAATTTTCGATTGTTTTATGTTTAATATGGTTTTTATATGGTTTGATAGTTTATTTTCGATTTGTGAAGGGCTCTTGATGTTTTGAAAGTCCTCTCGCGAACTCAATGGTCGTACCAATAGTCATACAAATGAATACATACCTATTGTACTCTCGTCCTCACCTCACCTTGTTGGCTTAACATATTAATGAACCATTCATTACATGCATAGGGTTTTGGTACTCTATAGTTTTGGCTTTCATCATAAGGGATGGTATGGATTACAATCAAACCCCTGGTTTTCACTCCCACTATCCGAGTTATGATAACACATAGGCTATGTTATTGTTGTGTCTCCACTCTCCATTCAAACTTGTTCCTGCTTCTCCCACGATTTGAACCTAAAACTATCCAAAGTAATCCTTGTTGCATTCTGGTTACATTTTTCATGGCACCTGTGATGCGAATCCAACCAAATGACTCTGAATTTGTTTTTTTTTTAAACCCGTAATTGCTTATCTGAGACATGTTTTTGCGGGAAGGTTTCTGAGAAAACGATTACGAATTTTTCCAAACCCTTTAAAACCCATTTCGGAGGGAAACATTTGCAGAGATATATCTCGTTCTTTGGAGGGAAACATTTCAGAACTTCTTTTGCAGCTGCGGTAAGTATTTTTGTTTTTTTTGCTCATAGATTCAAACCTGTTATGGGTTTGGCTAGGGTTCAAGCTTATATGTTTTCAGATATGTTAAAGGATAGGTTTCATGTGGTTCCTATTCATGAGCCAAATCAGGTGGTTTTAAACAAATCAATTGTCAAAGGAAGGAATGCAAACCAAAGTAATTCAGACTTAATTTTTACAAACAAGAGGATTAAGTAGGTTGATAATGTAATTATAAAAAAACTCAACGAATTTCCACACCATCATAAATTAGGATTTATCAGATGCTTCTTGGTCTAATCTCGGAAATGGTAAAAAGTTGTTTTGATTCTTTTTTGATTTGATTCTGTTTGAAAAATAAAATAGATAGATTTTGTTTTGTTTTTTTTATTGTATTTTTACTATTTTAGACTAGCTACAGAAACCTGTAGCTAGCTACAGAAACATGTAGCTTATCTTTTGAAATTATTAGTTTGTATTGTTATCTAAAATTCGATTTCGTTTTTTCTTTTTCAAGAAAACAACAGTTTATAATGTTATTTTCAAGGAGAAGAAATCATGGATTACATGCTCAATGGCTTAGTGACTTTTCATTTTGTTTAAACAATTTCATTTATGTAATTAATTTTGATGAACAAACTCCTATAGGGGTATCTTTTTTTGCAAAACAATCTAATTTTTAGGGATCATCCTCTATCTTGCACGATAAGAGGTTATTGATCCAAGACTTGTTTAAATAGTTTTGTTGCTTAGTGTTATGGACATCTTTGGCTGGAACAAGTTATAGGCATGTAATTTTCATAACTATATGGATAAGTGTTTCACATTTTGGCTTTAGACCACTGTGACATTGTTCCATCTATGATTTGACTTTGAAGAGATATTGATATGATACACAAATTTAGCTTCTTTAGCATATGATATTTCATATTGTTGAATGTTTCTTTAAATTTTGTCTATAACTTACTGTTTCATAAATTATCATTGTGATCATTATATCAATTTTAATATCATGATTTATGTCTGATGTTTAGTTGATTGATAAAATGAATGCTTTACCTTAAGATTTATGTTACTGTAATCATTCATAATTATAAGATCATTGGACATACATGTCTACTCTTCTGTTCTTATATCCTAGTTGTCAATAAACACCTGGAGTTTATTTGGGAGGCATTAATACAATCCTGTCATAGATTTCTCTTTCAGGCGAGACAGCTGGAGTTTTGGTTCTCACAGAGACATAGACACAGTAAGAAACTAATCTCAGGTTAGCTTTATTTCCATTTAATTTCTCTCATTTTATTTATTAGCGAAACATGATAGTTTTAGTTTGGCTTTGACCATCACTCTATCCTTGTTTCAAATCATGTTTTATTTAAGTTTTGAGATCTTAGATCACAAAACAAAAAATACAAAAACATGTTCTTTCTTTATCTACTTTTGAAAACAGTTACCAAACATTGATTTTGCAAGGTATCCACTAAATAATTGCAATATGTAATTACTCTATATATAATGGCATGTTCATATATATCTTTCTCTTGAATGTATTTGTAAATAATTAGATTAAAGTTTATATATTATTATAGTTTTAGTATTAGTTAGTTTATTTCTTTTCTTTGTTTTAGGACCCTAGTTGTCTAATGGAGCCATTAAACTCGTCAGAATAGATCACACCAAATGGCTTGGGTTAATTAGACAACCCCAATCCAGATCTATTCTTCCAGTTGACGACATGTCAAATTTTCCCCTCAACACCCTATTTATAAATTATGTCTAATATTGTGACCACCTCACCTTTTATTTTTCTAGATACAATGCCCTAGCCTTTTAGTCCAATGCCTCTTAACAAAGTGTTTCATTTTCTTGTTCTAGAGAAACCAATTCTGTTGTTTGTGGATGCTCTATGGTAGACATCTTCAATTTATTCTTCAAGATTTGAATTATTTTTTCCTTTTCATCCAATAAGGATTTCACGCCTTGGGGGCCTTCAGATTCTAGCCTCTTAACCTGAGTCTTCCAATCTCTGCTAGACACGTTTTCTTGCCTCAACTTCCCTTCCAATTTTACTGCATAAGATAACAACTTTGAATTCTTCAAGCTTAAACTTAGGTAATCAAAATACAACATATCACTTGTGTTCTTATGGAATTTGACCTTGCCTGGAGCACTAATGTTGTCATACCATATCTTTATCTCATATACTTTATCTTCATCTACAACTGCAATGTTAAAGGTCTTCTCAATATCCCTTATCATGAACAGAGAAGATTTGTGTTGAGAAATCTTTTCCACTTCAGGGACTAAATCCCTCATCTCACACAAAGCTATGTTTCACTTCTCAACATAATGTTTTTCCAAGTCTTCTTTAGATTGATAAGATGCCCCTGATGCTTTATCAAATATGTGTTTCTTGTTGTAAAGGTTCTTGAGTTGCCTTCAATTTGGTGTTTTATTTCCTTTTCAACTTCTACAGTGCTAGTGCCACTTTCCACCATATCTAGATTTACTTGTTCTCTAGGCTCTTCTTCCTCTAAATCCACTATCTGTGGAGACTGTGAAATATTCATCTTCTTAGGAGTAGTCTGTTAATCATTGGTTCCCATGGCCTCTGAACTGCTTCTCTTGCTGTAAACACTCATCTTAGGAACCTTGACTATCAGCTTCTGGGGAGCTTGCTATGTTTGACTTTGTTGCAGGGTTGCCTCCACTTGTTGTGTTTGAGTAGGTTGCAATATTGCTTCCATATCAACAAAAAATTCTAGGTTTTCCAGCTTATCAAAACCCTCAACCTGTTCATGCTCATAAGGGGCATGTTTTTTCATCAATTTTCTATTGGATATAATCTGGTGAGGATCATATCTTCTCACCTGTAGTTGTGCAAAACCAAAGTCTTTGATCTTTTCTTGAATTCGAGATAAGAATGATCTAGTTTTGACAATGAAAGGGCCAATGATAAAAGGGAATTTGAGGTTGGAGGCTTTGCACAATTTCAGGAAATGCTTTGTCTCAGATATAATTCTATGCCTGATGAATTCAAGGGAAAAGACTTTGGGGGTCAAAAAAATAGGCAATAGATATGGGGATTCATAGAAACCATAAACACAAATTACTATTGAGTGCATGAATAGTACCCAATCCCCCACTCTATTCTCTATATTTGGCTGTAGATAGCTCGTCATGTCATCCAAAACTTTGGGTAGGCTGGTGTTGAAAATCAAACTGTAAACTATGGACATGACTTTGTTTATGAAGATGAGAAATGTAACTATTTTACATTCTGTTGATATAAAGGTTACTTCAGAAAATTCTCTCTTATTTGTTTCTAGGAAAATATTCAGCAAATAGGTGTAATATCTCAAATGCCTTAGAGAGCGAAAATTCACTAGCTGTTTATGGATATTATCAGCTATGATTTGATAAACATTGATGCAGACTAACAAACTAGACTCTGACTTGAAAAATATCAATAGGAAACCGAGCATGACTTCGACCACATGTTTGTCATTATCTAGACCTAAGACTTGACTCAAAAGAGAACAGACCCATTGGAATTCAATGACCATTATACTTACATTCATTGGCAAAGATAGACTCTCTCAAAAATGTTCTCTAGTTTGACAATTGTCTATAAAAAGAGATCTCGGACTTCTGATGGACATTCTTTGTATAACCTAATTATATTTTTTTCATTGAAAGGTTCAAACACTACGGAGAAAGACTCTGGTATATTGATGGAATCTCGAATTGACAGACTCTCTACCCTACAAATGACCTCAGACCCTTGTTTATTTACGATGACTCTTTCTTCATGTGAATATTGTTTGACGCACCAACCTATAAAATCGGGAAAGGGGAAAGCGACTTCGACAACATAAGGGACTAAAGTAGCCTGGACTTCTTCAAGGAATGGTATATGCCTTCCTACATTATCAGATAGGTTGCTTCTGGACACAGAGATGGGAGAAATGGTGATTTTGGTATCAAAGATGTCTGAATATCTGTCAATTAGGACTTCTTTATTTGTCACATGATCTTATTATTTTACTAAAGTTATGATAAGATCCATGGATGCGATGAAAAATACCTGGAAAAGAGAGGAAATGGCATGCAATTGGCATACTGTTGATCTTCAGTTGAACAAGGGTGGGTGCACCAAGTTTCAAATGGTCAAGTTATTCAAAATAATAATAAACCAAATAAAAAATTCCCTTGTATACTTTCCAAATTTTGGGGGCGTGAAGAAGTGGTTTGGGGAAACACGCTTTTCATATCGAAATGCACTTGGTGGCGCCACATATCCCTAAACCAAAACCAAGGTTTAGATTTCATCCTTCTTTCCGAAATTAGCCTCCACGCAACTTCTCCCCCCGAAATGATCCTCGACCGTCGATCTGGATATCTCACAATCTACGACGTATTGGGTCCCATCACCATAGCGTCCCCGCTAGTTTAGCCTTTTCCTACCAGATTTAGCCCCTTCTCTAGTTTGTCAGACTTCCAAACTGGTTTAAAACCTTTCCAGATCTTGAAATATTGATTTCACATAAACATGTTTAATGGTGACTAACACAACGTATTTGGATTTAATTACCTAAACCCATAGACCAATTCCTTGAATTAAAATCCACACATTTTTTCTCCCAATGCTTTTGAGAAATGAATGTGTTCTTTAAACCCCATCGTCCATTTTCTTTTGTAAGGGATAGTTTCTTCAATGAGGCCAGAGAAAATCCTCTTTTCTCATTGTCTCCAGAACAAATGTACCTATATCTAAATTTCTAATGAATTTCAAAACCCCTTTTGGGATCCATGCCATGGATATTTAAAAAATAGGTGTTTCTTCCAACACAACTTTGACCAGTTCTAGGAGCACTCCTAAGGAGATCCACCTATTACATTATGTGCTTATTCTCTTTTCCACTTTTTATTTTAACCATTTAAAATTTTGGTTTTTATACATGTTTCACTTTAAATGGAAGTCCAATTACTTTAGTCCCATGTCCAGGTATGTATAGTTGAAAGGAATAATTTGTGAAATATATTTCATTTTGTGCTCAGGAATACGCCATGGTGAGAGGGTTGATTTCTCTAGATTTGTTTTCATTCACATTTCCTTAAAAAATAAATACATTATGACCTTAAACTTCTATACAACCTTTCTTGATCCCTCATAGAGAGTTAGGATGTCATCAACAAAAAGAAGATGTGTAATGTTATGTTATTGACCAATTCTAACCCCTTTAAAATTACCATTTTCTGAAGCCTCCTTTAACAACCTACTCAATCCTTCAACAATTAAGAGGAAAATGCGACGGGATAAGGGGAATCCCTATCTTAAGCATCTTCCTAGCTTGAAGAAGGGTGATGTTTCTCCATTAATCATAATAAAAAAATATTCAGATGTTATGGAATTCATTACCCGTACTACAAACTAGTGACTGAATCCTAAATGAATAAGAATAGGCCTCAGATAAAGCCAACTTACCCTATCATATGCTTTAGAAAGTTCCACTTTGACCACCATCGATTTTTTATTCTTGATTTTGATGGAATGGATTCCTTTGTGATAAATACCTATAACCATATGTATTTATCTTCCTTCTAAGAACCCAAACTATCATCAAAAATTTGCATTGACAAAACTAGGGATGATTTTAGGGACTAAATTTTTCTCATGGGATAATTTTCCATGTTTTATCCAAAACAAAGATTCACTATTCTAAAAATAATTCAACCAAATTCTATAGGATAAAATTATTTTACCTTAAAAATCGCCAAAAAATTATACAAACTATATAGAATCCTTAGAAATTTAAATATTTTTACAAAAATATCGTCAAACATTTATAGTTGGCATATGAAGGATTACTAAGATTCGCCAGGTTTTCTACATTTTAAAATAAATTTTCATCCTTAAAATCATCCCTGGACAAAACCTTCTTTGGTCTCCTTGATATTCCCTTGGAAATGATTTTGTAAATATAGTTGCATAAAGAAATTAGTCTTAATTTGTCAAATGGCAAAGGATTAACATATTTTGAAATGAATTCAAGAAAAACTATTATTCTTTAGTATAATGATTACCATTAACAATTATCACAATAATTAATATTGAAGTTTATCCTTCTTCAACAATATAAATGTTGAAACACACACTGACATTGAGAGGGGGGGGGGTGAATCAATGTCTTGAAATTTTAGATATTTTTCAAACTTTCTCTAATTACTTAAATTAACTGAATAACATATATGTATTTCAATTACTTTTTCATAAATGTATATAACAATTATAAGAAAACAAATTGTATAAAGAAGAATGATGATGATTAACATCCACTAAGACTGAATTGGTCTATCAAAAATTAAGATGGTAATGATTACTTGTCATTATTTAGAAAACAATTTATGTGCTCAAAACGCATTAAGATAAGCTTTCCAAGATCACCATAGTTTTGTTGAGTTAAGAGGTAGGAAGGTTGGTAGTGTGACAAATTTTTGAAAATAAGATCTAATCTGGGTATAGGCTAGACAATCTAAGAGAAATTGCTTTTCATATTCAACCTTCTTAGTGTCACAAAGGTGACACACTATTTCATCCCATGGCATTTTAGGAATTGACCAACGCCTAGTTTCACTATGGAGCTTGTGCAAATTTGTTCTTATCTTAGCAATGCTTATTTTTTTCTTTACACTTGTCAAAACAGATAGATAATTTTGATCTTCTAGATTAGGGTTGATTACATCCTCATAATACATTAATTTTATTTTTTCCTCTAACTCTTTATCACACCACATTTTCTCCTTAAATTTTGATTTGATGATATTTTTAATAGTATCTTTGCTCTGCAAAATGGTCGTTTCCATGATTCCCCAATAGTTTATCCAAGATTGGGCATCTTTATGCCATTCTCGCTTGAGTCGATGGTGGTTACGACTCAAATTTGAAGCAATTTTATGAATTATATTGTCTTCCATGTTATGTAACTTGCTCTTATACATTAGGTATATAGTCATAAATGTGCTCTCAATGGGGGAGAAGTTTGTTTCTAAGAGGAGGATGGGATAGGGCATATTTCCTTTAATTTTGAGATTATAGGTTATAAAATTATTTTTTATTTGCTCTATCTTTCTCCAGGATTCACAAGAGATACTACAACCCCAGACTTCACATCCATAAATAATAACAGGTGTAAAAAGAGTCTCAAAGAGGAGTTTCTTCTTATCCCAACTCCAAAGATCATCTGCTTTACAATTGTTTTCAAGCCCATAATAAGCTTTACATCCCCTAATAATCCTTTTCTCAATGCTATAATTCTAGTTGAGCTTGTGGTGAATATCAATTCCAAGATATTTGTATGAATTCACTTCCTCCAAGTTCTTGTTGTCATATACAAAGGTATCATAAGTGATATTATTGTATTTAATAATCATAACTTTAATCTTATCTGTATTAATAGTCATACCCATATTGGAGAAAAAATCCTTAAGGATTCTTAGTTGATTTTCAAGATCATGGGGACTCCTTTCCATAAGAACAATATCATCAACATAAAGAAGAAGATTGATGACTATACCAATGAGAGTAGGTCCGACACAACCTTCTTTTTCCAAGCAATCTTCTAACTTGTCAATGTATATGCCAAAAAGGGTAGGGGATAAGGGACAACCTTGTTTGACTCCAATATTGTAGTTGATCTCTTTAGACCAGCCCTCAATGTTTTTAAACATAGAATAAATATTCTCATACATCCTTATTGCAACATCCCTCAACTCGAGTGGCACTTTTATCTCTTCCAACCTATTCCAAAGGTTTTTCCTATGAACCAGGTAGCTTTTCTAAAGTCAACAAAACAAAAAAAAATAATTGGTTTTAGTATTTTGGAACTCCTTTGCAATGATCCTAAAGGTAACAAGATGGTCCATAGTTGAATGATATCTTCTAAACCCAGCCTGGCCTTTAGCTCTTTTACCATGACTTTCTAGCCAAAGGATAATCTTCTTTTCCAAAATAATTCCATAAAACTTTGCTAAAATCGGGCTAATCATAATGGTCTAATAATTAGAGGGATTGTTTATATCCCCCTTTTTAAAAATAGGAGCAATGAGGCTTTGCGTCTAGGATTTAGGGAAACCCTTCTTGACTGCTAAATTGAAGAGCTTGTGTATTTACTTATTCAAGTTTAATACAGATCATATATTTATTAAACTTGAATAAGTAAATATGATATAGATAATCAAATTATTCAACACCAACTGAATAAGAGAGATACAACACCCAACTTGTAGTTCTCAGATGCAACTGAGATATGAGGAATCCAACCCTCATAACAAGACCCATCTTGTAAACATGCACCAACCCGATAAAGAATGAACCTTCATTCAATCCATTGTATTTATATTTTATCCACCAAGATACGTCTTCTTCCAACACAATATTCGTTTATATAGTCTTCTAAAGGGCGCGACTTTGAACCAATGTGTCTTTTGATAATGAAACATTGCACCTTTTTGTTTAAGTAATAATAATGTTATTCTTAACAATAAATTTCTTCCTTTATTGTTATTCATAATTCTTCATATCATGTTTATTCATCGATTAATTAAGTAATTAATTCTCCATTGTCCCTTTTCAATTCACGTTTCACAATACCATGGGCAAATACCATGGGTTTTTAAACCAAGGGAAAATATCATTTAAATTTTTTATTTTTTAAGTAAATTCTTTTTTTTTTTCATTTAATCTTTTAATACTTCTGTTATCACCCTGTAATTTCCAAGTCTAAGGAGGAAATCGGCAGGGGTAACCACAAAACCACTTCAAGTATAGGATCTATCCCTCCGAGACTCAGAGATGGATCTCTTTGTATGATCTAACTTTGTTTGAATTGGATATTAGGCTAGTTATGAGGATAGAAAGTTTGTTTTTGAATTTTTGGGTTGGGACACCAAAAGAGGACCATTGGGCAAAATGGAGTCAAGAGGTTAAGATGATTAGATGAATGAATAACATAGACAAATTGTAACCAGGCAAGGTAATCATGTCAGTGGATCCTTTGAGTTTGTGAGATGGAAAGGAAGAGTAGGTTAGGGTTCAATCCAAATGTAGAGCAGATATTATCCGAATTCTACATTCAAACTTGGAAGAAAACATAAATATTGCTTAAAGCCTGAACAAGGTGTTTGAGACAAATCCCGAACATAATATTCTTATAAACAATAAGGAAAGAAAACAATATATGAAACAAGAGAATGACAAATTACATCAAGAAGCACTTCACCACATGATCATGACACAAGAATTTGGAAACAAAATTTCTTGATATTCATTCAAAAAGTCACTTACAGCGTGTTGAACATCTTTACAGTAGATGATAATATTTCCATACCATCCTTCCCTTCAGGTCCAACCCTTTTTCTTTAATTAAAGTCGGGAAATGCGCAGAGGGGTAATGGCTAGTTCATGCCTCTTGTGGGAATGAAATTCGTCGCCAATACACCCCCTATAAGTACAAGCACACATCGAGGGAGAAATGGAAGCATGGCCATATGGAAGGTCACAAATGCCAGGAAGAGACTCAGGAAAAATGAAGAGCCACGCGGGGGATTTAACACCACATATGGGAACAATTTTTTTTTGTTTCTATTTGAAGGGTCATGAATATTCAAGACGAGGGCGATGAGAGAAATCCATAGGAATTATTCCCCCATTCTATTCACGTTCGTTAACAGAACTCAGGGAATAAGCTTCTTGTGGTGTTTTTTTTTTTTTTCTTTACTCTGAAATCTAATTTAACATTGTTTTTATTTTACAGGATCCCCATCCTACACAAATGATTTATGATAAGATCATAGATATTAATGCACCATCCAAGACACCCTCCATACTTATTAATTAAAATCAGACGACCAAATCAACCAGCGGCAGGTAGAATATCCAAAGATTCCCACAGATTAACTGGTTTGAAAAAGGTATAAGGTAATAAGAATACCCGATGTAGTAGGGGATTCTACCATTTAAATGAAGAGGAAGGACAGTTGGGTAACAAGTAACTGTTAGCAACAATCAAGGAAAGAAATTAACGGTAAAACACCCCGAGGAATTGCCCAACGAAATTCAGAAATACAAATTACCACCAATCGCCTTTACATCATCACGGGAAGAATTCAAATTTTCCTTCTTTTTAATTAAGGAAAAAAAAACAGAGGTAACAAGTTATCTATTTACAAAATGAAATCTCCATTGGAATTAGAAGAGGAATTCGTCAATTAAAATACACCTATGGTTTTTCTTACATAAAATGTCATTACCATTCTAAACGAAGATTTATAACATAAAACTCGTTGCGCAACATCTGAACATAAGGAGCCTACAGTCGATCGGATCCTTAAGGCATTATGTACATGTCGATTCAATCATGGTGCGGCATACAACTTCGGGAATGGAGGCAAACGTATAAACTCATGGAATCAATACATTAATTCCAGTTTAGAATTGTAATTCTAAAATTTCAGACATCGATTCAGACAAGTAAAAACTCGTTCTCCAAGTCCAGGCATATAAATTCAGTAGTAAAAATTTTCAGACACAAAAATTCAAAGACAGTTCAGCATATAAATTTAAAGCAAATCAACATGTTAGAGGGACGGGTTCCCTGCACAATGGAACCATTTACCACCACTAATATTACACCTACATATCTAAGTCATACCTCCTACATAGTCTATCATTCAACCAAATAAAAACATACCTTTGCCTATTCGCATGCTCTGGGTGACGTTCGCACGCTCCTTACCGCTCCTTCTCGTCGACCGTCGAGACCTCACCAGTACCTCCCAACCAATATCTAGGGGTACTCTGCTTCCCCCTTAGCCCCCTGAGCCACAAAGGAGCCACACAAAATCCAGAAGGTAAGTCTAGCTTCCCATCTCACCTCGCAAGGCCGAGCTACCACTCCTACTCGAGCTGAGAAAATCCCAACTCCTCACAAGCAATCAATCAAGTCACAATTCCGGCAGCGTAACGTTATGATAACAACCAATCCATTTCTTCCTCATCTCCTTTTTCTTTTATAGAGTGTTGAGACCCACAAACTTTCCTAAATCACATTTTTATTAAGTTTTAATAAAAATAATTCTAATTATTCTCCTTCTCACAAGTGTCGTCCACCCCCCTCTTTCCTCAAGTAATTATTTTCTTTAATTTATTAAATTCCTCATTTCCATCACCCACCTATAATCACTCCTAAATTTATTCCTAGGTGTTCCTAGATCCCCTTACATGTTTTAAATACTTTCCTAAAAAAAAAGATGTTACTAATTTAGCTCAGATTAGCAGGTTCTTAATTCCAGATTCCTTACTATGTGGACCCTGCTTTTTACCATAAGTTCTCATCCTTCCTTTATTAAGTTTCCTCCATTACATAGTTTCCTAATTCTTATTATTCCCTTCTTTCCCCTTTTTATTAAAGCCCAAAATGGCAGTTGCATTATTAAATCTTTCCCATTTATTATTTAATATCTTTGGTTCTTTCACAAGTTAGGAAATAATTTCTTCTTTGCAAAATTTTAAAACCATTAGTTTTAATTTAATTCTTACTCTCGTCATTTACCCCAAGAATTTTATGAATACCTAACTATTACTTAAGTCGATTTTTGTTTGAATTTTTATTTTTATTCTAGGGCCTTTTTCTTTAAGGTTACACTAAATTTTGACCCTAGAAAAATCTTAGACTTAGGACTTAGCTTCTGAGCTAGGCGACAAATGGTTAGGGAAGTTGTTTAAGGATTTCTTAAGGCGTTAATGTCTTAGGGCCATCTATGTTTGTTTCTTTATCATGATCAACGTGACGTACCCTTCAGGACGCACTACGTGCTCCAAGGGTTCCACTCGTCTCATTCGTTTCTTTTGCGTGACGTGCCCTTCAGGATGCACCACGTGCTCCAAGGGTGCCACTCGCTTCTTGTGGTTCTTTTGCGTGACGTGCCCTTCAAGATGCACCACGTGCTCCAAGGGTGCCACTCGCTTCTTGTGTTTCTTTTGCGCGACGTTCCCTTCAGAATGAACCACGTGCTCCAAGGGTGCCACTCATCAACTTGATTGATTGGTAGACATCTATAACCCCTGGAGTCAACACTCCACCATGTGAACATGTGGGGGACTAAGGGCTCTAAGGAATAAGGCCCCTGCCTTATTGCATACCCCTTAGAATCATTGTGAGTGATTGTTGCAGTCTACCCTCACGACATCGTGGATCCTCTCGAACTAGGTAATTGTTAACCTATAGTTCGAGTCACGGCGGGAGTGCTAGTAGGCTGTGGAAGGGCTACTGTCCACACCTCTCCCTCAACCTCTCTGGAAATCTTGTGTGGCCCCTTTACTCCATATGTGAGTCTAGTCGGCAAGCTATCGTCAGCCTGCATCATCAACAATCGTGTCAGAACATATCAACATCATATCATCAAATCAATGAAATATCACAGTAAATAAATCAACCCAAAAAACACACTCCCTGACTCAATCCAGAGTCCAATGGGTTCCACCGATGCCTCTGCATCCTCAAGGTCCAAAACCATGCACACTCAATAAAACTGAGTCAATAGCACCTGTCTATGTCAAAGAAGTAAAACGTCATGTCATCTATCACATTGCATCATAATCAAGGATAAATGTTTTAACATCATAAAATTCCAGATCACTTGCGAGCAAGTGTCCTCAAAGAATACGTTTTCTCAGTGCGCCAGAGCGGAATGTTACAGATAGATAGTTGAAGAATCAAATCACCTATGATTATAGGACCCTAACATAGGCTCCACCTGGGGATGGTAGCTCTTGAGGAGGTGTCAAGAATCATAGATATATGAATTCATATATTAGTGCCTTATCCATTGGGTTGATCCCAAAATATGCAAACTGTTCTGATATTCAACTGATACCAAATCATACCGAAATCTAAAATTGAAATGTACACTGAACTGGAAACTGTGCTGCAATATGAAACTACAAAAAATTGCTGAAAGGAATTCTCAAAGAGATGAGCTTATTTGCATACTTCTACCTATTCTAACTGATCCATAACAACTCACTCAAATGATACGAAATTTCCAATGAATCCAAGAAAGGATATGGTCATTCACTGAAATTTTGCTTACCTCCTCTGTAAGTAGACAAAATGATGTGTATACAGGAAACTCATAATGGAAACCGAAAACAATACTTATGTTGAGTAACAAAAGGACATTCACCTTCACCAACACCTACACAAGACTGCCCAAAGGGTCTTGAAAATCATGAAATGTTACCTCTTGTGAATCAACAAGAGGAGAAAAGTAAACATCATTTGTAATCACTAGCTGCTCTTTTTTAGAACTGTCCTCCAACTGAATGACAATGGTTGGCCTATCATCCTCCCAATCTAAAACTTCATACATGATTTTTTCTTCAAGAAAATCTGAATCAACAACTATTTGAACAAGATCATTGTTAACACATCCTTTCAAAATATGCACATTAATATGCAGCTCTACATTAGATAATTTTTCAATTTTACTATATTGGGCTGCATTCTCACATCTTTGAGAATAAGAATGATTAAAAGGATCTAAAACCTGTCTTTCATCAGACGAAGCATAAGGTATTTGACTATTTAATTTTCCTTGCTGATTTAAAATTTGCAGAACAGGTTGATTGTTAAGTTCTCGAAAACAAACATGTTTATCATTACTTTTTAACTCAATCGATGAATGCGAACTCTCAAGAATATCATTACAAACCAACTTAGAATTAGGATCCTCATCAAGAAATAGAGGACAGCTGAAATGACCAATGTAATATGTATCTCGTGTGCTAAAAGAAAAGCATGACTGCTGCAAACTTTCATCACATTTGAATGAAGAAACATGGCTTTCAATAGTATGTTGTCTTGTTTCATCGAAAATCAGGGAAGAAACTAATGTCTGATAATTTTCCTGATTATTATGGAAGTTGGCTTCTACTTTCTATTCATGAGACTTTTGTAAATCAACAAATGAATGTTCAACAATATGCTCAATTACCTTTACTTGTTGATTAGTAAGAAGAAATTGTTCTTCAACTTGATCTTCTGCCATTGAAAGAACTACAGTGTTGATGTTGTCATCCATGGGATCTGAAACAACTTGCTTTCTTTCAATCCACTCTTCCTCTACTAAAAAAGGAGGAAAGTCTACATGTGCAAGAGGTTCCAAAACAACCCCTTCCTCTTCATTACTCTCCACCCGTTGATGCTTGACAATCTGATCAGTTTCATCTTCAACTGTAGAAATTGTTGCTTGGTGGAAATCCACTTGAAAATCATGGCAACAACCCCCTTCTATTCTTTGTTTTTTCAATTGAGACGAAAATTCATAAAACGATTATTTAATCTCAACATCTGTATTTTCTTCATCACTGTACATATTTACCAGATATTGGATGAAATCTTCAAAATATGCACAACATTTTTTAGCCCGGGGTAAGGGAAGACAAAATTCCTTAAAATGCTCATAAAAGGCTGCATGAAAATATTTAAGAGAACACAAACTTGCATATGGAAAACCTTCATACCAAGATCTAGCTTTGTCTTCTAAGGTTGCCATGAACATTTTCATTAAACAATCTTCAGGAAACTTAACCCCAAGCTTGCGTATATGCAAATGAAATTTGAACAAATGCATAATAGCATCATCTCCTTTTTTATCTTTAAATAATGGAAAATAATTCAACCAATTTACACGAGGCATAGGGTTTGGAAAACTAGGAATACCATATATGAATAGGAAAAAAATGATTTTTGAAAATTTTGGGAGGGTGGTTTTGGAGGGAGAGTGGTTTTGGTCAGACGCCCCCTGAAGTGGTAAGCGGTATTGGGAGGGGGGGGTCCAACTTCACCCTGAGGTGACACCTGTCCTGGGTGGTTTTGGATATCGGAAGCCCCTCTCATTAAAGTTCAAATGGCAAGGGGGGTCCGATATGATTAATGGTCATTGATTTGTTTTGTGATGTGATGTGAGGTAGAAAACTTAGGATAGTTTTTAAAGTGTCTTTTTATTTTAAATTTTTTTAATTTATGTTTTGTTTAATATTTGTTTTTATTTTAGTTTAGTTTTATTATATATTT
>JZKD02S1679160.1:548047-558835 GCA_000966675.3 Picea glauca
AATGAAGCACATCAATTAGGAATATGAAATGAAACAAAATATGAGATACAAGGAAACAAACTTGTAACACAGTCGTGACGGAATTGAAATTCTTCAAATTTTCTTGTATTAACTCCCAAATGTAAAAAACTCTGTTACAATCGACACCAAAAGGTCCAGCCTTCTTTATTTATTTCTATGGTATATTTATACAATTTTACAAATAAGATAGAAATGTCCCTGGTTGAGCTTGCCAAGAATCCAATTTATAAAAAACAGATTGCTAAAATGATAAATATTTCTGATGTTGAAAGTCATGCAGATGTTATCAATCTATAAGATGAAATACCTATGGTTATGTTTAGTCCACACATCGAAAATACTAAGGATTTTGTTGCTCCATTTTATATTACATCAACTGTGCACGATCACTTACTCCACAACTGCATGATATATTTTGGGGCCTCTCATAATTTAATGCCTAAAGTTATCATGGATAAATTGGTCCTCGAAATTACTAGACCTTATCAAGATCTGTACTCATTTGATTCTAGAAAAGTTAAGTGTCTTGGCATGATCAAATATTTGGTAGTAAATCTTGAACAGATCCCTGTAAAAAGTATCCTTATGGATGTAGTCATTGCCGACGTCGCTACCAAGTATGACATGCTTCTATCCAGATCTTGGGGTGAAAAATTAGGAGGATCACTTCAACTGGACATGAATTACACTACGATCCCAATTTTTGGTCGACAATTTACTCGACTGTACAGAGAGACTAGACTAGCATATATTGTAACTGACCCCCAAAACCCAAACAATTACCCAGTCTACGTTGCCGATCACGATTTAGAAAATTGTATATTATCAATAGATGATTTTGAAGAATGTACAGAACAAGAAAATTAAAAAATAGAAAAAACAAATAAAAGTGTAAATAGTAGAGGAGTATGGAAAATGTCTTTTGATGGCACTTCGTCCTACAAAGGGGTAGGGGTTGGAGTTTTATTTGTAGATCCAGGAGATGAGTACGTTATCCCATTTTCATACAGATTAAAGTGGGATATTTATTATACAAATAATGTCTGTGAGTATGAAGTTCTAGTCTTAGGATTAGAGGTTGCCAGAAAGTTAAAAATTGAACATCTAATAGTTTATGGTGATGCAAAGATTATTGTGAAACAAATAAAAAAACAATATCAATATAAACATCTAAGGCTAAGGTCATACATAAATTGTGTCTGGGATTTGATAGAGAATTTCTTCTCATCCTTTAACATTCACTACATTCCCAGAATGGAAAATCAATAGGCAGACTCTTTAGCCAAAGCAGTTGCGACGTTTGTAGCACCTATTGTCCTAAAACTGAAATATCATATCAAAATGAGACATAGACCTTCGATCCTGAATAATGTTCAGCACTAGCAATGGTTGATGAGTTCTCTGAAACTCACATAGATCAGGAAAACTAGAACGATCCTATTTGGGTCATGCAAGAAGGCGAACCCTGAAAAGTTCCAAGATAAGATCACAAATCACAGAATGCTTGTTCTTAAGAACAATCAGATCCCCAGAGGTTTGATACCCTTAAAGAGATTGTTTGACCAAGAATACATACCCTTAAAATATAACTCAGGACCTCAGCCCGAAGAGATTGAAGACTGTAATATAGGAACTAAAGAGGATCTTAAACTGGTCAAAATATCTAAATACCTTCCAGTCCAAGTGAAAAATAAGTATGCCAAATTGATTAAATAGTATAAATACGTCTTTTCATGGTTGGGTGATGATCTAAAAACTTACGATACCTCTATCATTGAACATAAGATTCCTTTGAAGCATGGTATCAAACCTTTCAACCAGACGCTGAGACAGATAAATCCTATATTCTTTCCAGTGATAGAAAGGGAATTCAAGAAGCTCCTCGACGCAAATATTATCGTTCCACTCAGGTATTCTGAATGAGTAGCAAATTTGGTACCCGTCAGGCAGAAAAGTGGAGAAATAAGGCTTTGTGTAGATTTCAAAAATTTAAACCGGCCATCCCTTAAAGACAACTACCCACTACCAAAAATGGATCACGTCCTAGAAAAAGTAGTTGGAGCTAACAAAATGTCTATGATTGATGGTTTTTTCGGATACAACCAAATTGTTGTCCACGAAGATGACAAAGAAAAGACTACATTTACCACTCCATGAGGAACTTTCATGAATGATAAAATTCCATTTGGTTTGATGAATGCAGGGGCTACTTTCCAAAGAGTGATGGATATAGATTTCATTGGTGAGAGAGACAAATTTGTTTTTATTTACTTAGATGATCTAACAGTCTTCTCCAATTCTAACGCAAGACATCTGGTTCATCTCAAACAAACCTTCAAGAAATGTAGAAAATTTGGTTTGTCTCTTAACCCTAAGAAGTTACATTTTTCTATGCAAGAAGGAAAAATTTTGTGTCATATATTTTCAAAGGATGGAATCAAGGTCGACCTTAAGCAATTCGAGGCTATTGAAATGATAAATATTCCTAGAAATAAGAAAGAAATCTAGTCATTTTTAGGGAAGATAAAATTTTTAAGAAGATTTATCCCTAACTTTGCTGAAATTGTCAAACTAATTACAAATATGTTGAAGAAAGACAATGAAATGAAATGGACCTCCAAATATAAAGCATCATTTGAGAGAGTTAAGAAATCTATATGCGAAGCGCTAGTGTTAGCTAGTCTAGACTATACTAAGGAATTCCTGATATTTTATTTCGCATCTGAACATAATATCGTAGTGGTACTCTTGCAAAATAACGGAGAAGGTTTTGATCAACTGATATCCTTTTTCAGTAAAATTCTCAGGGACACCGAATCAAAATATGATATACTAGAAAAACAAGATTACGCAATGGTGAAAGCTCTCAAATATTTCAGGACATATGTACTACATTCCAAAATAATAGTGAAGGTAAGAGAGGTCGATGGTTAGCTAAAATTCAGGAGTTCGATCTAGAAGTAAAGCCGACCAAGCTAGTCAAAGGTCAGGGCCTCGCGAAATTGTTAGCAGAATCAAATTTCAAGGCACTCAGGATAAACCACCTGGAATCACCCGGATATATCCCAGATATAGAAGAACTTGATGATCAAACCCCAACAGTCCAAATAGAAGATAAATTATCTTTCTCTGATTGGTATCGCGATATTGTTTCATACCTCCTTACCCTTCAGTGCCCAAGTGACATGACTCCATCCAAGGTGAGAATGTTAAAGCTACACACAGTTAAATATTGTATTGTTAAAGGACAACTATACTGGAAGGATCCTCTAGGTTTCTTGTTATGTTGTGTAATAGAACCTGAAACAGAGAATGTCATAAATGAATTTCACAAAGGAGTGTATGGAGGACATCATGCCTGGAGGGAAACGACCTACAATATTTTAAGAGATGGATATTATTGGCTAAATTTGTTTATTGATGTGAATGCCAAGGTCAGAGACTGCAACCCTTGCCAATTGTTCTCTAGTAAGAAAAATATCATTGCACTACCTTTAATTCTAGTCAAAGCAGAAGCTCCCTTTCAATAGTGGGGTCTGGACTTCATCGGAGAAATACATCCACAATTGAGCACCCAACATAAATGGACTTTAACCTCTACCGATTACTTCACGAAATGGGTAGAAGCCATTCCAACTCGGAATGCTATTGATTCAATAGTAATAAAAATATTGGAAGAGAAAATCCTATCGAGATTTGGTTTCCCTAGAAAAATAGTCACGAACAACGCACAAGATTTCAAATCTATGGAAATGGTAATTTTTTTTCAAAAGTATAACATTGTGCTAGGACATTCTACAACCTATTATTGTTACAGGTGAATCCTCCTGCGGACAAGCGGATTCCCTCTTGGTCTCTAGACTCCTAAGGCAAAGACAGAAGAGTGCTTAACATGGACACTGACATCCTTTTAGATCTAATCAAGCTAATATATGAAGGAGAAGAAGAAAGATATGTACCTTATGAGTGACATTTTTCCTTGCAAAGTCTAGGCTGAGCTTCGATCTTGAGCTCCTTGATAGGTCCTGCAAAACAAACAAAGGTACAAAAGACTTCCTACTCTACTGATATTAGCTCAGATATGGATCCATCTATTGCAGACAAACTTATATGGAACAAGTACAAGTTTGAAAGAAATAGGCCAAGCATTGATTGTATTAATGAGAACAAGTAAAAGTACTTACAATCCTTTGAATGAAGGTGCAACAACTTCTTCCAGTTCTCCTTGTCCAAACCCTTTTTCTCAAGTAATCTCCACTAATTTCCTTGATGACATCTCACTCATGAGATCATAAGTTTTATGTGATTCTCAATCTCCCTTTGCCCTTTCACCATGAGATGGCCTCCTTATATAACCTTGGAGAGGTTCCACCACTTGAGAGATCTTTTGGATGAGTTGAGGATTTCTCTCCTTTAGTTGAGGATTTCCCCTAAGATCATGCCTTGACCATCTATTTGAATCCAACTACCTTCGGGAATTGAGGGATTCTTCCCTGATTTGCCTCAACAAACCCATAATTTTCTCAGAAAAGGTAGCGCTCCCCCAAAAGGGGCACCAGAGTGCTATAACACTCCCCCAAAGAGGCCCAGGGAGCACCAGTGCTCCCTATCAGTGGGTAGGGGAGCGCTCCTCTCCAAAATTCATTTTTGAGTGGTTCTTCTAATGGAAAAAGGCTTGCACTCCTTGTCAACTGATTTCTCTTCTTCCAAACTAGCCTTTGAGGTGTCTTAAGTGTCTTTATGATGTTGTTATAGGTAAGACAGAGGCAATATGGAAGTATGATGTTTGTGACACTCATGGTCAATATGCGACACTTGCGGACAAAATGCAACACTTAAAAGACTCGTAATGACGACACTTGTGACACTATCAAAGTGAGTAATTTTGAGGTGTAACAATTATCCTCAAGGAAATGGGTTGGCAAAATCATCCAACAAGAGCCTCATTAATATAATCAAACAAGTGTTGATGGAAAATAAGAAGGCTTGGAATGTTCACCTGAAGTACGCCTTATGGGCGAACCAGATCGACACCACGAAATAATTAGGTATGTCCCATTTTCAAATGGTTTATGGTACTGACATTGTCCTTCCTATCAATCTCTCCCTTCCTATGATGAATTTGTGGCAAGACAAAAAAGAGGAGACAAATTATGTAATGAGGAGGATAAACCAAATAATCGAAGTCCAGCAAAACAGGGCCGAAGTAGATAAAAAATTTCAAAAGTACCAAGATAATATGAAATCCTTTTTCGATAAAAAAGATAAATATAGAGAGTTTCTTCCAAGTGATCTAGTTTTAAAATAGGATTATAGAAAAGAAGATGCAGGGAAACATGACAAGTTCAATCATCTCTGGTTCAGACCATTCAGGATTGCAGCTGCAGAGGGAAAAAATATTTTCCTACTGGAAAATATCGAAGGAAAATGTTTTGATGCCCCTATCAATGGGCATTATCTAAAACATTTTATGCAATAATCCCTTGATAAAATTTCTCTATTTTCTCATGGTTTTCTTTTAACCATTCAAGGGAAGAAAAACATAATGAGAGATATTTTTCATTTGCAATTCTACTGCTCTCTTCAAGTTTAACATCATACTTGGAGGGTTTCTGATCTGAAACATTATTGACATTTTTTTGAGAACTTTGAAAGAATAAAAACATAATGGCAAGGTTCTTACTTCTGATTTGGAAATTTATTTCTTTCCTTCATTTCTGTCACATGCACATTTTTCCATTTCTTTGGATCGCTGAACACACTCATTTTCGAATTCATCTTCGACCAATGGATGCAATTTATTTTAAATTTGTTCCAGTGAACTTGTGTGATTTGGCATCAACACATATTCCTTTGCCTCAATTATGATCTTCGAATTTTCTTTCAGCAATTTAAATGAAGAAAAGCATAGAGGTAAAGAACTTCCTTCAGCTGGTTAATAACTTTCTTCTGTGCAACTGTGATATGTGAGTTGATGGATCTCACTACACTGCTGAAAAGGAACATTTCCAGGGGGAGAAAATGCAGTTGATTGTTCTAAGAGGTCAACCTCATAATCATCATCATATTCATCATATATAGGAAAATCAACAACATCAACAATGTCATCTAACAAGAAAAAACTTGGAGCATCAACTTTCCCTTCAATAGACTGATTTGCAAACTCATCTTCTTGACTGTCCATAAATGAATATATGAAACAATCAGCTTCATTCTTATCATGGGGTGGATCAGAAATGACATAAGTGATTTCTCTTTTAATAAGTGGAATATAATCTTCACAAAAGCATTAGCATTGGAAACTTCAACATGACCTATGATATTATGAACTCTCTGCTCAGTATGCCAATCAACTATTTTTTGTTCACATTCACTATCATATTCTTTAGCATCCAAATACTCATTTTAAATTTGTTTACATGCTATGATATTGTGTTGAATTTCCTGAGCATCATTATACATTTGTTGTAAGGTCTCAGGTCTTCTTTCCATCAAGAGGAAAGATAAATTTGGGTGAAGAGTAGTGGCATATTGGAGCATGGAAGCAACTTCAGTGGGTTGAATTTCTTTGGGAAAATTGTAATAAATACTGTAAAACATTTTACTGAATGTGGACATAGTTTCATTTATTTTTCCTTTCAAGGCATAAAATTATGGAAGTTGTAGGTCCAGAGATTACTTCTTTCCCCAAAACTTCGAAAAAACACTCTTCAATTCTTCCCATAAGCTATTTTTTTATGGCTGCAAATGTTTAAACCATTATTTGGTATCTCCTTTCAAGGATTGAGAGAAATCCTTCATACAAACATTGCCATGTTCAATCTCAAACAAATCTATAAATTGCTCAAACTCTTGGATGTATTTTTCAGCCATGATGGCATTATGTTACCCATCAAACATAGGTAGGTATTCATATTGCTTTGGAGGAAAATTATGAAGAATGTGGGGTAATTTAAAGGGTTTGTATCTGCGTTGGGTATTGGACAGTATTGGATCAAGTATAGGAGGTGAAGTATCAACTTTTTTTTCATGAAGCTCATCAACTTGGTCAAGGTTAACACATGGCTCAAATGGGATATTTTGATCAAAATCACTGCTAAACTGAGGAAACATCTGTATAAATTCAAGAGGAGGATACACAATTTCAGTATTATCATGATCATCATTTGAATGCAGTAGGTAAATAAAAATTTATTTATCATGTTCAGAAAAAGACCAGAGGTAATTCACAACAAAAAATATAATGTCTTGGAAAAAACTCAATTTTAGGTACTTGTTTTCTCCCATGATATCCTTTCATACCTATGTCAAGGGTTCTCATCTTCCAGTGTATTCTTTGAATCACATTTGAATTTTGAGTGGAGTCTCCAATGATGTTTTGGAAGCTCGATTATACATTGAGAGTGGAGTCACCAGTTAAAATTTAAATTTTTAGATTCTTCTGGCAGTGGAATCACCTTCAAACTAATTTTTTGATGTGTGGAGTTGCCAAAACAGGAATATAGCCAATATGTGCCTAAGTGTATGCTACTCTCAGACCTTATAACTCAACCATGTCGTTCTTTCCAAGGGATAATTTTTCACTTTCGTTCCCCAACAACTCTGTAAATTTTGTCTGGTTGATAGACAAATGACAGAGGTAACTATTTCAACCAACTTTAGGTTAGATTCTGACCTTTCCAACCAGAGAGGGCTCTCTTGGACATACAAGTATTTGGGGTATTCAAAATATTTGGCGATATGTATACAGATTCTTCCATGGTGTAAAATTTAAAGATGGTAGGACAAAATGGAAGAGAATGGCCATTGGGCAATGGGGTCCATTCCTGAAAAAGTATAAAGAGTTATAAGCTATGTATTTCCATAGGAAGTAGAGGAAAAATAGGCATGATGTTCAGCCAAATAAGTTATATGAGATGGAGGTGAGGAGAGGAATGACTATTATCTGCAAGAGGCGTCAAACATAGGGCAAATCTCTTGGTTTAGTATTAGAAGAGGAAACATGAGGGTTGCCTACTACAAACAGAGAATCAATCACGAGTGAAGTCTGAAACAGTAAGCAAAAAGACATAACAAGTATAATCGATGTGAGAAGGATCATCAACAAAAAATGAATTCCTTCTATTAATTGAAGATTATAACTAGTAGCAAAACACATTCATGAATATGAAGAAACATGAAAACACACTGAACATCATCACCATGATGAATATCGACTATATTAGAAAAACCTTATCTTCTTATATTAAACGTTCATAAGAAACTACAAAGTTCTCTTGCTATGAGGGTAGGCCCCTCTCCGGTAAGTCCCAACCATTTGTTTATCCTTTTGATAGTATATATAGATACATTACATAGGAAAGTCAAAACAGATCATCTTCCCTGACATTCCAAAAATAGATAGTGGCCATGGAATCAATAATGTACAACAACTGAGCTCCTATTTTCTAGGGGACGTTACAATAAAAAAACTGACATATTCGAGATTCTACCCTGAACACCACTTGTCTTCATCATCACAAAATTTTCTGGAAGATACTTAATTTAGCTTGTAATTTATTTTAGTTTTTTTATTTATTCATTTAAAGTGTCAAGCCAATTAGTTTGGTTTTCTCCAACACTTTCAACCATTTCATCTTTAACCTATGCCTTCAGTCGCTTTCTCCTTTTATCCTTTCCATCTTGCATGTAGGACTCATTTTCATATCCATTAATGATTAAATCCTTCATGATAGGATTTAATCTGATCTCTTCACCTACTCCTAGTTCATCTGCAGGCTTCGTATGAAATTTTGTTTCTAGTATTCGGGCAACAATCTTTTCATTATTCTTCATTGATAATTTTTCCAGATTATATGAATATCCCGGTTCCCTGAAGGTTGTTGTACCTGTCTTCTCCATTTCCTCTATTTTGTCTGGAATCACGAGCTTATCTCTCTTAACTGTGAAATAATTAGATGAATGATTTATTTTGCGGTTACCCCATTCTGAAATAAAATGTTAATCGCCCGAAACAGAGTACTGTCACCCATTATTTGAGTGAAAATCATCATTCAGTGCCAATAATGGGATATTGACAAACGTTCTTGTAAGGATAATGACTTACCATGTTTGGATGTTGATTTCAAATGATGGTCTTTCAAATCAGTTTTGTGGTGGGGCTAACCCATCATCGCACGGATGAAAAGTACCCAAGAAAGTGTCCCAAGGTGATTTGACTGGTCGTCAACTTTCCCTTTCCACATGCGATCCTTGGAATTGACATATCTAATGATGTTCTGACAAGCAACATCGGGGTGGGCTTGAGTGGTTTCAATATTACCCTCTTTTCCCCCCGATATACATTTGGTGGCGCCACGTGCCTTCGAGACGAAACTGTGGTATTCTTATCGACCCACCTTCAAGAGATTAACCTACGTGCTATTTCTCCATCCGATATGTCTTACGACTGTCGATCTATAGAGTCCACGATCCACGACCCATCGGGTCCCATCGAATTCATATCTTCGCCAGATTTAGCTCCAACCACTAGATGTGACCCCGTCTACTAGTCTATCGCTCCTCTATACTGATTTAGCCTCCAGCTAAGTCCTAAGATTTGGAGTCTAAAAAGTTGTTAAAGTGATAACATGGGCTCCAACTGGGGATTTTATCCTCCCTACAAGGTAGCAAAGAACAATAGACCTTATTCCTTATTCATTGGAGCTTCTCTCACAACATGTATGTGACGCACTTTGACATGTCACCAATGTCCATTGAAAACTGAAGTCTGTATACCTCTCTTACCTGGATGCTTGACGCACCGCTAATCATATGAATGAATACTTTATTTGGAGACCTAAACTAGAACATGCCTGATCCATGAACTTATTTGGGCCCATCTATCCTAACTACTCAAATGTACTGCCAGTCAAGTAAAATCAAAATGCCAATGTAGCCATGCCAACACTTTACCCATTTCTTGTTTTCTTTGCACATGCTTTCTCCTAAGCATCTTCACTGATAACCCATTTGAGAAGTTATATATGAATTTGAATCTTAGAATTTCAAAAACATTGGAACTGTTTATTGTTTCTAGCAAAATTGCAAATGGATCTTCCAACACATGCATAAGACAAAAACCATGTTTCACTTCTTCTACTACATTATGGATTTCATGCGATTTACCCTATCTATTTCCATCAAGAGGCTGCTAAATCTGTTGAGACTATTGGAAGTAGCAACCTCCCGAATCAGAAGATGGCACTGGCCGAAAAAAAACCTATGGTGCAAGAAAAGCCATATATAATACTGGTGTTGATTGGACATTACCTTCATATCTGATCTTACGATCCATCCTAAGCCTTAAATTTTGATTGTTATAATTTTTCATATAACATGCCATAATGTAGAGACCGTCATTTAATTTAAACTACCATGAATTAAAACAGAGCAGCAATTTTGAAATTCACTCAATTTTGCATAATAAATCTGATATTTCAATAAATAAAATTTATTAACAATTTCATTCTAAAGATTCATAACTAACCTTAATCTGATGTTGCCTCCTTAGCTTGAATCTGCTCCACGGCAGCTTTCTCCTGAAGACACCCCAAAACCAGCCACCCTACCGACTAGTACGCCTAGCCCTAGGACATCGATGGACATCCTATCCCTCCGAGCCCAAAACCCCTCAGCCCCGGTGCACTGTAAATCCCACTGTTAACTAACTCTGTCCCAATGCTCCCAAAATCTCCTCTCCCATAGAATGCATGAATGAATCCCTCC
>JZKD02S1679161.1:33958-45385 GCA_000966675.3 Picea glauca
CAATCATTGAATTTACTACCAAAGAAGGAATGGATGACATACCTTTAGATATCGCTTCCTTCTATCTTTGTTGTCCCTGCCTCGCTCCAGTGCTCTTGTGAGATCAGATCTGCATTAACACAAACCGACCAAAGTGAAATCAACAATAATATATTCAATGAAAACCTAAACATGTGATCAAGGAGTCATGTAATAAAATGTTAATGATTTTATGGGAAATAAACATGTCACCATATTATATTAAGTAAAAGTGGAAGATACAACCAAACTGCCTTGATGTCGCAAGTTCCCTTTCAGTGGTCCTTTGTTCCAACACACACATACACTTGCTCTGAATTTGTATGAAGATGGTCCACAAAAGCTTGATGGACAAATGGAGACCTCAAGCATTAGTTGCAATCGGATCCTTCACACAGTCTTCAGTCTATTCTTTCAACAATTCTTTGCTCAATCTTGCTTAACCTTTTCCATGAGAAACCCATCATTATATACAAGAAGGAGAAGTGGTTAAAGAGATGAGGATGATCTCACCAAATCAGAGAAGCCAGTAGGATCACAATCATACAGATGCCACCTCACATTCTAGAAGATCCTCCTTCTAGAACCTTCGTGAATTTATTCCTTTCTTTTAGTTTTCAAATGCCACCGCTCCCTACCTATATAATAGCCTGTAGAAACCCCAAGAGCTAGGTATAGAGCAGCCTGCGGAAATCAAGCATTTCCGCACTGTGTATTACTCTCATCCCACGACGTCATTCTAAAAACATGCCTTGTAGAAGAAGAAATTAGTTGTTTTTCTCATGTAAAAGATTCTCTTAAGAGCTTGAACACATGCTTGTAGAATCATCATCAGGCTGACCAAAATAATGCGTAACTAAGAAGTTAATGTGTCATTTGCACTCATCTTCTCGGGGCTCACTTTTTGCCACCTTAGTTCCTAGGTTTTGTGTTTATGTTTTTAGAATTTTTGCACTCCACTATTTTTGGATATTGTAATAAAAGAAGTATCCAACTTCTGGTGAAGGGCTTTTTGCGAATGAGCCTAGTTGTCACATATTTTCTTAGAGATAAAACCATTCTAGCTATTATGTATTGCTATGCACATTGTATTGTTTTTAAAATCGATTCTTAATAGAAGTTGGTTCTCACAACAATACTTTATTTCCATCACTGAATTTTGCATACTTTTATGCAATATTCTATGTGCCTTGAATTGGTTCTCAATTGAATGATCCAGATCACCTTGGATCTCAAAGGGGTTGCGTGAAGTGGTCTTGGTGTTGGTGCACATAGTTGTGAGGCACTTAGGCGGTTTGGATGAATGATGCTAGCACACAGGATGGACATTTTTTTAGTGTAAGTGAGTTTGGGTACTAGATACCCATGGTTGTGCTAAGAGCATATCTATTACACCAAAGTTGTATAAAACTTGCACTTGGCCCCAACCACATGAAATGACCCACTAAATGATAAAGAAAAGATGATTGTGTCTTTAAAGAGATTTGAAATATCTCACCCGGGGAATAACACCATCCCCTCTTTATCAACCAACCAAGCCTCAATTCATTGCTTCTACAACCTTAAATAAATATAGTGACACCAACTTTAATATCTCAATCAATTTGATATTCCACTTGATTTGTATGCCAATAAACTTTCAACTTAAATAATGAAGCTTTTTAATCTTGTAATAAATTTTTTTTAGTTATAAAAATCCAACAATATAGAAAGTCAAAATTCTTATTAATATATAACTCTAATCATTTTTTTTTAAATCTATTTATTTTAAAATTAAGAAAAACCTCAAACAATATCTTTTCCTAGGGATGATTTTAGGGGTTAAATTTCGCTCATGGGCTAATTTTCCATGATTTTTCCCAAAAGAAGATTAGCCCAAATTCTATAGGATAAAATTATTTTACCTTAAAAATCACCATAATTTTATACAAACTATATAAAATCCTTAGAAATTTGAATATTTTTACAAAAATATCCCCAAACATTTATAATTGGCATATGAAAGATTACTAAGATCAGTCAAAATTTTTGCATTTTAAAATAAATTCCCATCCTAAATATCATCCCTGAATTTCACTATACATAACTTCATTCAAGATAAAATTATAATTATACCTGAAATTTTTACTAATTTCTTTTTAATTTTATAAAAAAAACTATCCTATAAAATTAACATCTCCTTTAAACCTAATGAATATACTAATGAATTAACATCTCCTTTAAACCTAATGAATATACTAATGAAGAGACATGTGGGATACTAATGTCCCACCATTAAAGCTACTCCACTTTTGAACGCACTACATCAAAAGTTAGGTGAAATTCTTGATACCCTTATGAGAATGAGACTCACGTGGTATGCTTTATGTATGATATTTAATAATATCAAAGGAAAACATGGGGAAACATAGTGGTTAAAATAATAATATGCCCATGACTTGTTGCATCCTTTTGACATGTGGACATATTGCCATCATAGAAAAGGACGACACTATAATATTTATAAATAATAAATAGATACTTTGACTAACTCAGCGCATATATATACAATTTATTTACGCAACTCACTCCTATTGAAAGTTGATAAACTTGTATATGTAAAGTTTTACTTACTAAAACTTTTGTTTGAAATATGAAAAGTGTCACGTTAATATTAAAACATATTAAAAAAATCATTTAAGTTAAATGATAATTGGGTATATTTGATTTTTTTTTGTTTGTTTGTCGTGGAATCACGTTTAAATGATATTAATAGGTATATGATTTTACTTTTATATTTTTTAAATGGTTGAGATGTGAAAAGTGTCCTCTTTATATTAAAGAATTTATTGAAGTTTTTTAGAATGAAAAATATTCTTATATTAGAAATATAAAAATAATTTTACATTAATAAAGATAATTAAATAATTTTACATTAAATCTTTAAAAGAAGCCAACAACAATTTTTAAAAACTATTTTTATTCTTTCCACAAAATATTACATAATCATAGAATTCCAATAAAAATATAGAGTCCAGTTTATTGATCCTAACACAGATCAAAAGCCCTCAAACCAAAATAGAAAGATCTAGATTAGAAGATAGACAAATAGTAGAAAGGTTCTATATGAGCACCCTCTCCTTTTGCAAAAAATAATTTTCCTTCGTCCAAATTCAAAGTTAAGTTAATCAACTTTTCCTATTAAACTCCATGTAAATATGTTGAATTTTCTGCTCGTGAAAATTAAGCTCAACTCACGAATTCTTATCATTCAAGGCTGTAAGTAAACATGAAATCCGTTTGTAATGCTCAAAGTACAAAATACACCATAAGGCCAAAAGCTCCCCCTTGTATTGGTCTCATGCCCATAATTCATTTTAATATTAAAAACACCCAAAAGTGGAGAACAACCCCTGCACCACAACTATCACCCCCATTTCGAGCAACACCATAAAAAAAACCAACTGCAATATTACTCTCCAATAAAGGTATTCCTTCCAAGCTCCCATCTCCTTAATCCAATATTGAAAACATTTAGAGAGTTGACCAAAACCCCAATCTTTTCTTAACTAAAAAAAAATTGAAAACATACTTCCAATTTTTTTTAGTAAAGAACAATTTACCATCAAGTAATTAATATGGATAAACTCTGTGATCAATAAAAAAAAAACCAACAAAACAATTTGATTGGCAAAGAAACTTGCCACTTCCATAAATAAAAAAAGTCTCAATAAATTGTAACTCATAAGCTTGTTTTGCAATACTTTTCCTCCTTTTACATCCCAAGACCAAGCAATTAAATCATTTGCATTAGAAAACATACCCCTCACATAAGCCTCTTATTCAAATTTTAGCATAATCAGATAGTATTTGATTTTATGCATGGAATGAAGATTAAACTTTATTTAAAGTATATGATTTTACTATTATTATAATTTTGTATATCAAAATTGTGGTATTTTTATTAGTTAATAGCTTATTTTTTTAATGTAAGAAAATAGATTAACTATCCAACATTTAAGGGGTAGGGTATGTATACCTCCTCAGATTTTATCAATTTGGTGGGTTTAATGGTTAAGAACATGTGTTTCCTCTTAAGAAATCACAAGTTCAAATCCATAAGAGGTAGGGTATGTATACCTCAACAAACTTTACCAATTTAATGTGGCTTAGCCCTGACCTTAAAAATAGATTATTATTATTATTATCACACTAAAATTATATTATTTATTTACAAAAATAAAATATATTATTTATTTAAATATTAAACAATTAACTATATATATCCAATTTAACTGTGAAAAACAAAATTCATATATATCCAATTTCTGTCAACGTGAACATAAAAAAAAATACCATTTTGAATAATCTCGGTCTTCGTGGGAATCACGGGACGGCAGGCATAAGGAGTGGTAGCAGTACCTTTCCACTAAAATTTAGTCAGAGTGTTCGTATTAATTGTCGTCTTTGTTTTATATTTTATTTTTTCAGTGGTAATGTCTCTCCGACCCCAGTCCCATTATGCAACTGTGTGGGCTTGTCTCAGCGACCTCGGGGCCATATTTTGCGTGATTGTCTTGCTAATGTTCTTCTTTTGCACCAGAGAAAGATTTCTTTCTGAAATTTAATCTAAATATTAAGTATTATTGACTGAGGAAGGGGAGTACAAGTACAACTACACTTGCAGATTCTTCTTCTGCATAATTTAGTTCATCTCAACAGCCGGAACGTCTAATCGTTGGGGACACTGGTAAGCTTTTCCTGACTAATTACGACGTCTAAATAATGCCAGAGCTCCTTTATTTGGCCTTTCTACACTGTGGCTTGCATTTTACTTTTATAGGACTAGGTACTTCCCAAGCTCCCACTTGTAGACTAATGCATTTTGACAATGACAATCTTTATTTCACCGATTCATTTGCTGCTTCCTACTAAAATGTGGGGACAATTGCATAAAAAAAACTGAGTATTTTTTACGAGTTCTTGCTTTTTATTTCTACTGGGCGTTTGGAAATATTTGGAGTTTTGAAACATTGCTCAACTGATCACATACTCATTTCAAAATCTTACGAGTAGTCATAGCTATTGGTTGGCTGGTAAAGCCAGGGGTGTTGTTCTCCCTTCACTAAGGTTCAAATCCCCAAAAGAGTAGTTCGCCCTTTTTTGGGCCGTCTCGTTTATGTAAAGAGGCCATTTCATGCTCTTGGAGCGAGGTTTAAGTTGGCAGAATAGGTAACCAGTCACGGGATCTCCATTTCATGCTCTTGGAGCGAGGTTTAAGTGGGCAGAATAGGTAACTAGTCACATGATCTTAGCCGGAAGGTAACTTCCGTGAGTTGTAAGACGTATCTGCTTCATTGAAATACCCCATGTCGGAATGTGCAATGTGCTGCTTGCACATAGTCACTGCAAGCGCCTATCAAAAAATCTGACGAGTAGCCACCTGTAACAATTGAGCAACTTCCTATGATAGCATATGCTCATTGTTTTATGCATTGAAATGATTACTCAGACAAGATTAACTTGTAGGATAGGCATTTGAGTTGCTTGGTTAGTTATTTTTGTAAAAGATTTTTGGTCTTTCAGTGTTTTGATCTGCAGAGTAGATTCTCTGTTATGGATTTTCAATACCCTGAGATTAAGGCTTGTTAGGAAGTGATGAAATGTCTTGCATTTGACACATTTATCTCCATATCGTCCTAAGCCATGCCCTTGTTTTGGCTCTGTTGTCTCCAACGACATCCATGATCCTATGAGCTTCCACGAACTCCCTAAGAGCATGTCAAATGCATCGGTGCCAGCCATGCATGGATGAAAAGAAGATGGTGATCGTAGAATTCTGCAAGCTCCTAGAAGGCTATCCTCCTCAGGGGGCCTTCAACCTTGTGATCGGTGTAATAGATTCCTAGATTCAAAACGCTCCTGAAATGTCACTTTCAAGTTCAAAGGTATTAACAAAAAGGGCAAATGCTTAGCACATCAGGCCAGGAGACATTGCCTAAGTTTACACTTGCTGTGATTTTAACTCAAAGGATGAATCTACCCAGAGTAACAGACGGTTTAAAAGAAAGCGACTATCCTCTATGCAATAAATTGTGTTGTTTAGTTTTAATATTCTAGGAGATTCTACTCGTGGAGGGTATGAAAAAAAATGCTGATCCACATAGGCAATTGTTATGGTACCTAAAGAATATGTACTGGAGTTGAGAAGAAATGCCATTATCATACCCAGTAGTAAAGAAATAAAGCTATGAGCACCCAATTCTACATTAGATGCGCAAGGCATAGGTTAATGAGTATAGAGGCTGTATGAACAGACTTAGTCTAGTGGATGTGTCCAAATATGTAGTATATTTTTTACTTTATCTCTCCTGTACTTTATTCCATTTGCCTTTTGTCTTTTATGGGTGACTTGATCTAAGATTCTAAGGTGATCACTCACCTAACTATGTATTTTAAATTTGTACATCTCAAAGAATTGGTCAAATATGATCGCATTCTCTGATATATCTAATACAATTTAGAGTGTACAACATGTGCACAATTTGACAATCTCCTCTTATGCTTGCATACTCGCTCTTTGTTTTTCTTTCTTGTATGTGAGTATTTTGCATTGCTGTTATTACGTTCCTATCAATTGGTATCAAAACTGAAAGATTAGGGCATTTTTAGAGTTCCGCAAATCCGGTCTCCTTGGGATGTTTCTTGTCTAAAATTCTCCTTGAACACTCAACTCCAAGTGGTTTGAGTGATTTCTAGGCATGTCAACACTCCCTTCCATGTTTTCACGTCCTTGCCTTGCAGGTAACCCATTATTGTTCAAACTTTTCTCTCAATTTTTTTCCATTTATTTTTCACAACATCCTCCAATTTACTGTAATCGTGGTTTCTGTCTATTCGTGACTCACAGGACTGTGACTTCTTCTCCTCACCGTGAGTATTCCATGGGTTCTTGTACATCTATCCCTTGATTTTCTGGGTACAAATCTGTACCGCTGAACAGACCTGCAGTACTGCTAAATAAAGTTGTGATATATTTGACACTTGCAATTTTTCGCTTATGGGGTTTATGCCATGATTGCTACCTGCAATTTGCCACTTTCTATTTTCATATCAACATAGATTGTCTTTCTGCATGGGCTCCTCACAATTTTTCTTGAGGCTCTAACGACTCTCAAGACCCTACTCTTGCTCACTTTCTGGCAGAGCAAATGCAGTTTCAACAACATCAAAAGAGGCAACTTTTGATAGAGTGAGTTTTTACACAACAACAACAACAATAGAGTGAGTTTCAAGCCAAGATGACGCAAGACACGTTGGGCATGTTTCAATAATTGATTCCCCACCAAACAACACGCCTTGCAACGATGATTGCCACTGTGATAACACAATATAACTATGGGTATCCCCATTGTCCAAAGTGGTTCAACTTGGACATGAAGCTCTCCGTTCCCAAATTTGATGAAGCTTTGAAAGTGGATAGGCTGGACTCTTGGCTTCGTATTTTGGAGGACTACTTCAAGACTCAATCTAATTAGGCCAAAGTTCAAAGGATTCTGGTCCTTAAGTTCATATGAAGGAACAAACCCTCACTTTGTGGCAGATACATACCCAACAGCTCACAAACAACAACCAACCTCCAAATGTCACTTGGGACGACTTCAAGGTTTTGTCCAAGCTTGTTTACTGGGAGAATTTCAGTTGGTTTTGAGTATTCTTCTAATCCTATATGGATTTGGGTTCCATTATGTTGATCTACATCACAGACATAGAGACAGTTTGGTTTCCGCGAATTCAATTGCAGGCCTTTGTCTCACCGATTTCATAAGACATCTACCACTTCCTGTCTTATCACTCAGCACGATCAGCTTCTGCATCATGCTAGTGCAGCATCTACTACAGCAATAGTGTTTCTTTTTCTCCTGAAAGCATTGGAGGACAATGCTTCTTTGGTTGGGAGGAATGATAGGGATTCTAGTCCCTAGTATTTGCATATGTATTATTGTGTGAACATTATTGAGATTATTGTTGTCGAGATGTTTTGGTTTCCTAGTCTTATGGAGTAGTTGAAAGCCTTTCTCCAACTATCTCTATTCTTGTGGATTGTTTCTAGTTTGTTGGATCTGGAGAGCTTTTCTTTTCGTAGTTTGTTGAGGTAGTTTTCCTCTTGTAAATCTATTTAAGCTTCTCATTTGCTCAATAAAAATTAGTTTGAGTTTGTATAATTTCTTGTGTGTATGAACTCAACTCATGAGTGGGATTTCCTACTTCATTGGGAAATCCCACATCATTAGCTCCATTTTATTATGACTTTGGCTTATGAAGATCATGGTGCAAAATCTTTACATTCCCCATTGGCACATATAATTGGGCGAATTTGTTTTAAAAAGGGGCCACCCTCTTCAACCATGATGAGAGCATATGTGTTTAGCAACCATATACTCGAAAAAGGAAAACCATGGGAAACATTATTGTTTTAATGTTGGGGCCACGCCTTTCATTTAATTCACACATTGGCTTACTCATTCGATGGCTTAAAGGGATGACATCATGGCACAAGAATATGCTTTAAAGGGCCCCCCTTCCTTATCTTATGCACTAAGTCAAAACACTAAGAAGTTGTTGAGAGGGTTATTTTATTGTTATTACTTGGAGGACTAATGGATCTAGGAAAACAGATACTTGTTTATATTTAAGGGAAATAGAGTTGAAACCTGCTTTGGATAAAAAGTGGTTCTATCTTTGTTCAAGCTTTGTGGTAGAGTTGAAACCTGCTTTGGATAAAAAGTGGTTCTATCTTTGTTCAAGCTTTGTGGTAGAGTTGAAACCTGCTTTGGATAAAAAGTGGTTCTATCTTTGTTCAAGCTTTGTGGTGTGGTTATGTTATATTGTCGAGGTGAATCTTGTTCTTGGAGCACTATTGGGAACTATTATTGCAGGTTTGTGGACACCAGAGTCATTTCAAGGGCCATAGAGGAGCATAATTGCTACATTGGAGAAGGTTAGTTACTCCTTAATTTTTTTTGTGTTGCTTACTTTAAAGAGGAAAACATTATGCCTTAATCTCATTAAGTTATTGCATTTGTAGACAATCTTTAGGTAGGGGCCACCCTTAGAATTGTCTTGAGAAGTGGATCTTAGATAGATTCTCTCCCCCATCATGCTTGTGTTTTTAGCAACCAAATTAGGCTTGTTATAGGGAATGTCTCTTGGCTGCTTATAGCCCCTAATCTTATTCAAAGAGAATCCCTCTCATAAGACCAAATTGACCCCATAAGCCCAAGTGGAGCTAGGCACCAATCTTCCCTTTCGTCCAACACTAAAAATACAAAAAGTCTCATAAAACCATTTATGTTTTCTAAGCTCTCTCTTGCTCCCACTCCATACTACATCACATTGAACTTGGTTAACCATAAGGAAGCCCCTAGGCTAGAGTTTGTCTAGTCAAAAGAGAGAAAGGCAAAGCTACTAAGGTGATAGTGGGTAGCTTTCCTAAGTTTCCTTTGGGGTCTCACAACTTGTGCTTAGGGACGTTGCACCAAGTGAGGACCCAGGAGGTAACACTCCCTTAGTCCTTTGCAACTTTTCAAGCTTAGCCAACTATAGTGGGTAGAACATAGTAGACCCTGCTATCCCCTACCCTAGGGATAACTAAGGAGATCACGTCTTGAGGCCCAAAGGTCCTAGACATGGAGTATCGAGAGTTGGACGACTTGAGCATGGCCCCAGAGGGCCCCTTTTTTCTTCAATGCAGTCCATTTATCAACAGCAGCAGTATCCATCCCACCATCTTGGTCCTGAAGTAGCAATAAGTCTTGCTCCATGAGGTAATGATTCCGGGTATCATGGTGTGTGTCACTCTGATTTTTGAAGCACTTGAATATGTTACATTGAATTCTCCTTCATTTCATAACGTTTGCTTGGAAATTATGCTCTTTGACTTGTTCATACCTGGAATGGTGACATCGTGCCCTAGTAAGTTGATCTCCCTTTAGGATGGGTTGCCACTGGATGGGTCTATGAAAGGTCATCGTCCGTTCCCTCCATACTTACCACTTTTCATCTTTATTCCTCTCATCTCCCCCTACCTTTGTTTGGGCATTGGGATTGGCCACACTAGGAAGGGTTGTACCTTGCCTTGTGGGAAGAAGGGGCTAAAAGCCCAGAGGGTAAAAGTAGCTGGAAAGAGTTAAAAGTCAAGATTGAAACCTTTGAGATGCTTCGCCCAAGGATTCCCGAGAAAGTAGTAAAAAGCTTCTCAGTAAGAAAAGGGAACCCATAAGATACATAAACAATCAAGGTACTAGTTGGTGGATATGAGGTTTCATCACAAGCCGACCTATTATGACCATGAGCATGTAGCGGTATGACACTACCACCTATATGGTCACCAAACTAGGGTAGTGACTCTTGGTGGCACAACCAAGAGAAAGGGGGTCTCATCACGAGCTAGCCTTATCATCTCCGTGAAATGTTTGTGGATAACACTGTCACCTCTGGTCATCAAGCCAGGACAGTGGCCCTCAACTATTCCCTTGAAACACAAAAGCTAAGAGTAAAAGGCAATGAATGGGCTAGGAAACAATAACATCTATGACAAGGTGCAACTGTAATGTTCCCAAGCCAATTTTTTTGCTGGAAACACTAACTGTTCATTGTTTGTTTAGTTGTGTGCTTGTAGGTTTACTCATGAAATTGCGCATTAGGGTTTATGTTTATGAGATCAAAGCATGTAGACACGAATATGAAGATATAGCATAAGAAAAGACAAGATACAACAAGAAATACCAATATGGAACCAAATAACTCAGATCTAACCTTTATTTAGATAATATAGAGATCTTGATACAACAGATCTGCAGATCTGGAAGAATACCAAGAATATCCAACTGGAATAATAGCTGCTTCAAAAATGCTCAAGAATGAAGATATAAGCCTCCAAAGGAAAGACAATAAGATGATGCAAAGCAAAAGGTTGATTTCTTTCCTTCCAGGGATTAGATCCAAAACCCCCTAGCTGAGTTGTGCCCTTCTGGATGGCTGAATATACTGAATATTATGGCCCTGCTGCTAGAGGCCTCCAAATACTTTGAAACTGGCTGGAATAGTAGATCGGGGCAAGACAAACCCCCTCTTGAAGTCTCAGGCTGAATGGTAGAGATCTGCTCCTCCTATAGCTGAAACCCCAAATTGGGTTGCGCCCTCCTGGATGACTGAAGAGACCCAATATTTCAACCTCACTGCTAGGAACTTCCAAATGCTATGAAACTCACTGGAAGGGTAGATCGGGGCAAGATAAACCCCCCGGTGAAGTCTCCAGCTGAATAATGAAGATCTGCTCCTCCAAACAGATGAAACCCTTTTCTGCAGTGCACCCTCCATCTCTACATCTCGTGCCAAGCTCTAACAAATCATATGGCAAGTAAGCCT
>JZKD02S1679161.1:45435-62220 GCA_000966675.3 Picea glauca
AAGCCTCTCCCAAAATAGGCTATAAATGATGGCTGAAGCCCTACAGAGAAAACCCAGAAGTCCAAATGCCCAAAATCCTCCTCTACTTCCTGGATCGAACTCTTCTTCTCCCAATGGTGTGCCCCCCTTGCTGGAAACCCCCTAGGTTGTGCACTATTCCTTCCTTAGCTGATAGATGGTACCTGTAACTGCTGTAGAATGGTGTGGGAGGAGTATTGCAGCCCCAAGACCAAGCTTGGATCAAGATAGGTGGGATCTTTCACCATCGAGTTGATCTCTAGGGTTTGTAATCTCAAAACCCTCAAAACTCCTTTGTGCTTACGAGCCCAAATGAAAAATGTATAATAATCCAGAATGAATGAGAAGTGCGCCCTTCCTTTCTTTTATACTCCAGATCTATTTCTCTGTTGAGTTAGTTAACCCCTAGGGTTAACTCCTAGCTTTTCCACACATGTTCTTTTCTTTCCTTCAGTTACCTTTTTCCCCCAAAGTCAACTTAATATTATAATGTTGTGCTTAGGTAATGGCTTTGGGTTGTCTTTGTCCCCATGATGCATGAGACTATAGTCTAGTGGGGACAACTAGACTATTGAGTCTCTCATAACCTCTTCATCAAGAGGTGGGGGACATTACAATCTCCCCTGCTAGAAATTGCTTGCCCACAAGCAATTTTGAACCTATCTCCTGAAGAACATGTTCACCTTCCCAAGTGGCATCCTCTATGGGTAAATTCTTCCACCTGACCAAGTATTCCTTGATGCTCCTCTTCCTTAACCTCTTCTCCCTTACTTCTAATATTTCTTCTGGAATCAGTATTAATTGCCCCTCTTCATCCAAGGGTGGCAGTTCCTCAATAGGAAGGATGTGTTTACCTATGGCTCTCTTTAAGCATGACACATGAAATACATTGTGTATTTTGTTGCCCTGTGGTAGATCAAGCTCATATGCCACGACCCCTACCTTTCTGTTAACCCTGTATGGTCCAATGAAGCGAGGTTGGAGATTTTCTGTGCCACTCCTCTTAATGGATGCTTGTCTGTATGGTTGAAGCCTCAAGTAAACTAAATCACTAACCTCAAATGTGCGCTCCACCCTGTGCTTGTCTGCCTGTACCTTTTTCTGATTCTGTGCCCTTTGCAGGTGGTCTTTAAGTTCTCTGAGTATATCCTGACTCTACTGAGTCCAATCCTGAACCATGGGAGCCCTGCTGTCACCAAAGACAATCTCCACAAAGGAGAGGGGATCATAATTGTATAAGGCTCTGAATGGTGACATACCAATAGACATATGATGGGTGGTGTTGCCCCAAATGAAGCCACTTAACCCATGCCTTCTGCTACCCTGACACATAATTCCGAAGGTAGCCTTCAACCCACTTGTTGACTATCTACGTTTGGCCATCAGTTTGAGGATGATAGCTAGTACTAGGGGCTAAGGCCGTACCTACCAACCTAAATAGCTCCTGCCAAAAGGTGCTCATGAACTTGCTGTCCCTGTCACTCACAATGGTTTTGGGTAAACCATGCAACCTGAAAACCTCTTTGAAGAACAAATCTGCAACCTGTGCTGCACTGTAATCTGTGGCAATAGTGAAAAAGTGAGCAAAATTGGTTAACCTATCTACCACCACAAAAATGCAATCCTTGCCCTGGGCCTTGGGCAATCCCGTGATGAAATCCATGGATATGCTTTCCCATTTGTGCTCAGGAATGGGAAGTGGTTGCAGTAATCCTGCTGGATGAGTGTGTTCATCCTTGTTCACCTGATAAGTGGTGCATTCCTTGATGTGGCGCATCACATCTTCCTTCATGCCCTTCCAAGGGAATCTTTCCCTTATTTGCTTGTATGTCTTGACGAACCCCTGATGTCCTGCTACTTGTGAATCATGGCATCCTTGTAGCACTTTGGTTTTAAAGGTTGATTCGTGAACCAAGAAGATTCGACCCTTGTGATATATGATATCGTCCACAATTCTGAAGTTGTCATCTTGTACCTGCCCATCCGTCAATTCACATGCAAACCTGTTTTTTGAGTATTCCACCAAAAGGTGGGCCTTCCAGTCAACTGAAATGTTGATCATAGCATAAACTGATGGTCTTCTGGATAAGGCATGTGCCACCACATTATTTTTCCCTTTGACAAACTCAATGTCAAAGTCATAAGCTTGGATCTTGCTAACCCATTTCAGTTGCCTCTCATTTAAGTCCTTTTGATCCAGAAAATACTTGAGGCTGTTGTGATCTGTCCTCACAATGAATTTGCCCCAACCAAATATTGCCTGAACTTAGCCAATGCATGCACGATGGCTAACATCTCTTTGTCATAGATGGTGTAGAGAAGCTCAGGACCCCTTAGTTTTCGGCTCTCATAGACAATAGGGTGCCTATTCTACATAAACATTGCTCCAATGCCCTCCCCTGAGGCATCACACTCCACTGTAAAGGGTTGTGCGAAATCTGGTAGAGCCAATACCGGACAAGTGCTCATTACCTTCATCTTGTCAAAAGTCAACTGTGCTTCTGGACTCCACTTGAATGCGCCCTTCCTGGTCAAATCGGTCAAAGGTGCACAAAGTTGAGAGAAACCTATGACAAACCTCCTGTAATAGCAACAGATGCCAAGAAACCCTTTTAATTCGGTGAGTGTCTTAGGTGTCGACCAATCAAGTATAGCCTGTATCTTCTCTTGGTGTACCTGTACCCCTTTCACCCCAATGCTGTGTCCCAAATAGAGTACCTCTGTCATTCCAACTTCACACTTGGATTTTTTTAGCATATAGAGATTATCTTTCCATGATGGCTAAAATCTGTTCAACATGTTGCTGATGCTCCTCCCATGTTTTGCTGTAGATCAACAAGTCATCAAAGAAGACCAAGAGGAACTTCCTTAATTGCTTGTTAAAGACATGATTCATGCAAGATTGGAAGGTGGTTAGCGCATTAGTTAGCCCACAGGGCATTACCAATAACTCATAGTGACATCTGAAAGAGGTCTTGGGTACATCTTGCTCCCTCATTTTTATCTGATGATAGCCAGAGCGCAAGTCAATCTTTGTGAAGTATACAACCCCATGAAGCTCATCCAATAGCTCATCAATCCTAGGGATGGGGTATCGGTTCTTGATTGTCTTCTTATTCAATGCCCTGTAATCAATGAACATGCGCATGGTTCCATCCTTCTTTTTTACTAACACCACTGAAGATGCAAAGGGATTGGAACTTGGCCTAATGTGGCCCATATCGAACAACTCTTTGATGGCCTTCTCAATCTCGTCTTTATACTTCTTTGGGTGCATGTAAGGAGTGGTGATGATAGGTTTCGCTCCCTCTTCCAATTCTATGATGTGCTCAAACCCCCTATCTGGTGGTGCTCCTGGTGGAATGGGTTCAAAGACCTTGCTGTGCATGTCAATGATTCTTTGAATCGCTGGAGAGTAATGAGTATCCCCCTTCTTATGCACCCGAATTGATATTCTACATTCTGCTGCATACACAATGTCCTCCTTCCTAAAGATGGCCTCCATGCGCTTTGCTGTCACCACTCTAGGTGTGTTTCCTGTCATACCCTTGAGTACCACCTTTTTCCCATTTCCCTCCATGAAAGACATCTCCATGGTCTTGTAGTTGGTAGTGATTGGCCCCAACGTACTAAGCCACTGAACTCCAAGGATGATGTTAGTGTCTGGAAGATCCATTACATAGAAATCTTGTGCCAAATCATGCCTGCCCAATGTAAGCTTCATTCCTGGAATATACCTGTCACAAGGCATAGTGCGCCCCCCTGCTACCTCCACACGAAACCCTTCAAATTCAAATGTAGGTATATGTCTTCTTTGCAGTAGGGTTGAATCAATGAAGTTGTGTGAAGCACCCCCATCAATGAGAACTGAAACTTTATGCCCCTGTAGCACTCCTCTCATCCCAAAGGTGTTAAATTTGGGTACCCCACTGATCGATGCTATTGTTACCTTCTCATCTGCTGTAAGGTTGTGACCTGCATCCTCCTCATTTGCATTTTCCGTGGGATCTGCCTCCATGTTCTGTAGATGGCCGAAACTTTTCTCCTCCTCATCATCAGAAATCACTTCAATGTAGTGAGCCTTGCCTTTGCCCATGCATTTGTGTGTTGGATCCCAAGGCTCTTTGCATGTAAAGCACATCTGTTTCTTTCTCAATTCCCTCCTAGTAGTTTCATCCATTTTACCTCTTCCTCGGTCAAACCCCCTTTGGTCTCTTCCCCCTTGGTTCATGGGGGGTCTCTGGTCTCTTCCCCCTGGGTTTAGAGGAGGTCTAGGGGTAAATCTAGTCTTTGCTGCTGATCCCAAGTCCTTAGTCTTCCATATAGCATCCTGTAAGTTGGTTGGCTTAAAAGCCTTGACCCAACCCCTTAAGGGTTCCCCTCTGTGAAGAGCATCATTCGTCTCTCTTGAGACACATCCTGCACCATAACTGCTATCCTCTGAAACTCCTCTATATATACTTCTGGTGAACCTGTCTGTCTGAGCTGGGTGAGTTCCCTAAAATGTAGTTCTGGATCCCCTTGGTCAAACCTGTCAATAAGCTTTTGTGTGAACTCTGTGTAAGCAGTAATCTGATTATGGCCTAGTGTAGTTAACCCATGGTACCACCAGTCATGAGCTTTGCCCTCCAAGTAAATGGTGACAAACTTGATGGAATCCATCTCTCTCATTGGGTTAAGTTGTAAGTAGGTATCAAGCTTTTGCACCCAAGCTTGCGCAGTCACCTTGGAAGATCCATCAAAGTATGGGATTTCCATCTTGCCTACTCTGCACTCCAATTCATAGTTGTTCCAATGATACTGCTTGGGCTTACCCCTGAACTTGATCCCACAATATTGGTCCAATGTGACTTGTCTTTTGAATCCTGCACTCAATGAGTCATATTCCATGGCATATTGCTCAAAATTGTCCTCAATTTCATCATGGCGGTTGTGTTGTGGCTGGTTATCCAAAACTGTAGGTAGGTAGGGTCTAGGGGTAGTTCTACTGTGTGTTAGCCCCTTAGAAGCCCCTCCTCCAAAACTTTGCCCCTCAGTGTGGTAGTGAAAGCTCTGCTCCTGATGAGGTCTAGTTTCCCCATGGGAACCACTGACTTCTTTGTTTGCATAGATTTCTGGCCCCTTTCCTGCATGGGTCATCTGTAATAGGAGTTGCGCAATCTTCTCCTAGTTGGCATTTACTCTTTCCAAGGTCTCCCTCATCTCAAACTGTCCCCTGCGCATTGTTTCCTGGTTCTCCTGGAGATGGTGCACAAGTGCACTTTCTGTCTGATGTATGGAGTGTTGTAACTCCTTTGCAAAACCGCTAGAACTTGTGGCTCACTGCCCTCACCTGAACCTTCCATTTCTGCCTTTGGTTCACCTGTCTGCTTTCTGCGTCTTCCCATATAGATACCACTGAATTTATGCATGCGATAATCCCCACTGGTTGGGAGGATCAACTAGTGTTACAAAAATTGTTTCGGCGAAAAAATCGTCGGGGTCCAGAAAACATCGTTTCGTAAAAATCGGCTAAACATCGACAATATATCGGCAAACTTAAATGCACAAAAAAACCAAAAAAACCCCTCACAGACCCTTAAATGCGCAGACTTTTTTACACAGACGATTTTTTCCATTGACCCACGATTTTTTCCCGACTTTTTCAACGATTTTTTTTGGGAAAAAATCGTTTTGATGAAAAAATCGTGATTTCTCACGATTTTGGCGATTTTTGTAACAGAGGGATCAATGCTTTGATACCACTGTAATGTTCCCAAGCCAATTTTTTCGCTGGAAACACTAATTGTTCACTATTTACTGTTTGTTTAGTTGTGTGCTTGTAGGTTTACTCATGAAGTTGCGCATTAGGGTTTATGTTTATGAGATCAAAGCATGTAGACACAGATATGAAGATATAGCATAAGAAAAGACAAGATACAACAATAAATACCAATATGGAACCAAATAACTCAGATTTGACCTTTATTTAGATAATATAGAGATCTTGATACAACAGATCTGCAGATCTGGAAGAATACCAATAAGAATATCCAACTGGAATAATAGTTGCTACAAAAATGCTCAATACTGAAGATATAAGCCTCCAAAGGCAAGACAATAAGCTGATACAAAGCACAAGGTTGTTTTCTTTCCTTCCAGGGATCAGATCCAAACCCCCCTAGCTGAGTTGCGCCCTTCTGGATGGATGAATATACTCAATATTTCGGACCTGCTTCTAGAGGCCTCCTAATACTCTGAAACTGTCTGGAATAGTAGATCGGGGCAAGACAAACCCCCTCCTGAAGTCTCAGGCTGAATGATAGAGATCTGCTCCTCCTATAGCTGAAACCCCAAACTGGGTTGCACCCTCGTGGATGATTGAAGAGGCCCAATATTTCGGCCTCACTGCTAGGACCCTCCAAATGCTATGAAACTTGCTGGAAGGGTAGATCGGGGCAAGATAAACCCCCTGGTGAAGTCTCCAGTTGAATAATGAAGATCTGCTCCTCCAAACAGATGAAACCCTGTTCTGCAGCACGCCCTCCTTCTCTCCAACTCGTGCCAAGCTCTAACAAATCATATGGCAAGTAAGCCTCTCCCAAAATAGGCTAGAAATGATGTCCGAAGCCCTACAGAGAAAACCCAGAAGTCCAAATGCCCGAAATCCTCCTCTACTTCCTAGATCAAACTCTTCTTCTCCCAATGGTGCGCCCCCCTTGCTGGAAACCCCTAGGTTGCGCACTAATCCTTCCTTGGTTGATAGATGGTACCTGTAACTACTGTAGAATGGTGTGGGAGGTGTATTGCACCCCCGAGACCAAGCTTGGATCAAGATATGTGGGATCTTTCACCACCGTGTTGATCTCTAGGGTTTGTAATCTCAAAACCCTCAAAATTCCTTTGTGCTCAACTTAATATTATAACGTTGTGCTTAGGTAATCGCTTTGGGTTGTCTTTGTTCCCATGATGCATGAGACTATAGTCTAGTGGAGACAACTAGACTACTGAGTCTCTCACAACCTCTTCATCAAGAGGTGGGGGACATTACAACAGCTCGCCCTCTACAAAGGCACCCACAGGTAAGACTTACATTTCCCTATTATCACTACACCCCATGCCCAATTTCTTACCCCATGCCACCTCATACACTTACATGACCTGGATTGGCTCCCACCTAGGAAACACCCAAACTCAAGGAAGGTTCGCCCTATAGGACACTCTGAGGCCTTCTCCAAACCTAACTTGTCAAATTGCATAACGTCTTTGAGCATTTGTCTGGGTTAAGGGGGGTTTGATGCACATGTTTGGGTAATTTAATTATTAGACATGATTTACATGCTATGATCCCTGTGACTTATGAACCCCTGGAGGGCGTACTTCTTGTTGCTGCAGCACCTTGCCCGATGGACAGGTACATGTGAGGGAATGATTAGCTCGAACCTTCATGGGGGCTTAAAGCCCACAGATGGATGTTGTAACCCCAACCAGGGGCAAGAAGACATCAGAGATTTGCACCAGGAAGAAAGAAGGACGTTGCCTTTGGAGGCACCTTGGCAGACCTAGACCCAGGGGGATCTTGCTCTTCCACATGGACATTGATCCTTGAAGGCATAGGACGTCACCATCATGACCCAAAACATCATCTAGAGCTAGGGTTTTCATTTTGGAGGCAGTTGTGAGCTTGGTGGCACATGTGGGCATCATCTGGGGCATTTGGAGGCCAAGCGTTCTACATTCTAGGCCCAACGTTCCACCTTAGGGCCTCAACGTCACCCTAGAAGGACATGACGTAACCCTTGGAGGTGTCTTTAGATGATAATTAATTTTATTTATGTCAAATTTGGATTTTAATGTAAATTGGCCAGGTCGGCCTTAATTTTGACCTAAAATTAATTAAGGGTCAAAGTTTTGTATAAATAGAGATAAAGTACTCTCTACTTAGGGTTTATTGGATGAAATTGTGATGCGCACCTCTCTTTTGGAGTCTTCTATTTGCAACTTGGATCAATTTTGGTGAAGTCAATTGGTAATCTACTGTTTTCATGCATGATTATTCTTGGTGAAGTAAGTAAATCTGCTTTTTGTCATTGCTTTTGAATGGTTATGGTATATTTTCTTGCTCATGATAAAGATTATGAAATTGCATGCTTGATAAGCCCTAGAAGTGAGGAACTTAAGTTACTACTTCTTCACTTTGTATTTGCTAGACTTAGCCTAATTGGTTTATATTGACAAGCCTCTAAAGCCCTAAAGTGCTAGCTCTTTAGAGGTCTTGATCAATTGTAATTGCATCTAAATTTTTCTTCAACTATCTAAGAAGGAGGAAAACCGTTAGGGCCTAGAAGTGCCTACTCTCTAGTAGCTCACCTCCCCAAAGGTTGAATCTCAAGAAGACTTAAGTTACTACTCTTYTCAGATTCATCTTTTACTTGGATAACATAATCATTTTGTTGCTTACTCCAAATGGATGTTTGTTGAACTCTTGACTCCATAACCCTTTAAAGGCACTAGTCCTTACACTCCTTTTGTAGAGAGATCAATTCAACACTCAAACCTTGAACTTTCTAGCTTTCACTAACTAAAACTAACCCTAACCTAGCCTAGATCACTAATATATTTGCTGCTGTTATAAAAGATTGCTACAACCATCTAACTGCAGCAAATTTTCTGCAAAACTGACCTTTAATGCTAGTTAGATGCTTCAGAAATTGCTTGTGACAATTGATTATCATTTTGCCTAGTAAAAGCTACCTTTTCATTGTCTTTTCAAGCAATTTTGAGGCATATTTCTTGTAGCTGTTATAAAATACTTATTGCTGTTGTAAACTTTCATGTTGCTGCAATTTTATATCAGCCAACATATATTTCAAAGGTTCATTGTCTTATTGAAACACTAACATCATTTTGTACTTGAAACTGCCATATTTTTGCTCGTTGTCTTGTTCTGGGCAGTGTTATCCTCAATTTAGGGATAACTAAGGAGATTATGTCTCGAGGTCCACAGGTCCTAGACATGGAGTACCGAGAGCCAGATCGACTTGAGCATGGCCCTGGAGGGCCTATCTTTTCATTCTTCAGTGCCTCCACTTTGTCAGCAGCAACAACATTCGTCACCTCAGCCTGGTCCTGTAGTAGAGATGGTCTTGCTCCATGAGGTAATGAGTCCGGGTATCATGGTATGTGTCACTCTGATCCTCAAAACATTTGAATATGTGCATTCAATTCTTTTCGCTTCTAATGGGTGCTTGGATCTTATACCTTTCCGCTTGACCATATCTGGGGAAAATGACATGATGCCCTAGTAAGTTGGTACCTATAGGGTTTGAGTTGCCACTGGGGGGATTCATGAAAGGCCATCGTTCGCTCCCACCATACTTACGACTTTTCATCTTTTTCCCGCTCATCCATCCCATTACACTGGTTCGGGCATTGGGTTGGCCAAATATTTAAGGGTTGTACCTTACCTTGTGGGAATAAGGGGCTAAAGGCCCAGAGGGTAAAAGTAGCTGGCAAAAGATAGAAGCCAAAGAATGAAACCTTGAGATGCTTCGCCCAAGGATCCCCGAGAAAGAAGTAAAAAGATTCTCAGCAAGAAACAGAGGGACCCATAAAAATAATAAAACAAGACCTAGTTAGAGGATAGGGGGTCTCATCACGAGCCATCCTATTAGGTCCATGGGCATGTAGCGGTATGGAACTACCAGCAACTGGTCACCACGCCAGGGTAGTGGCTCTTGGTGGCATAGCCAAGAGAAAGGGGGTCTCATCACGAGCCAACCTTCTCATTTCCGTGAAATGCTTGTGGGTAACATTGCCACCACTGGTCACCACACCAGGGAAATGTCCCCTAACTAGCTTCTTGAAAGAAAAAGCAATAAGAATAAAGACAAAAGGCATGAATGGGCTTGGAAACATTTGCATCCATGACAGGTGCAACTCACTCTCTATAGAGGCACCCACATGTAAGCCATACATTTCCTTGCTATCACTGCACCCCTTGCCCAAACATCCCTTACCACCTCATCCACTCACATGGCTTAGGTTTGACTTCTCCCAGGAACATCCCACATCCAATGAGCGTTAGCCCAATAGGACGTCTTGGCTTTCCCTCCAAACTCGGCTTGTAGATTAGTATAATGTCTTTGAGCACTTGTCCGAGTAAAGGGGGTTTTATGCACACGTTTAATAAAATTGACGATTAGATGTGATTGACATTGCTATGATCCCTTTGACTTATGAGCCCATGGAGGGCATATTTGTTGATGTTACAGGTCCACACCCGATGGCAGGTACCCAGATGGACAAGTACACATGGGGAGATGATTAGTTCAGACCTCCATGGGGCTGGAAGCCCACTAGATGGATGCTGAGACCCCGACAAGGGGTAGAGACAGATCAAAGGATTGCACCAGAGAAAGAGAAGGATGTTCCACCAGAGGCAGGTTGGCAGACTCGTACCCAGGGGGGTTGTGCCCTTTCCACCAGGACGTAGGCCTTGGAAGGTCCATGATGTCACCCAGGACACCCATGACGTCATCCAGTGCTTTTGGAAGTTTTGGGAGGCAATTGTGTGCCAAGTGGCACGTGTGGCAGGTTCTTGAGGCCCAAGAAGGCCTAACGTTTTACCCCAGGAGGCCAACGTTACCCTAAAAGGGCATGACGTCATCATTTATGCTTGATTTAGGGTTTTAATTGTGACATTTAATGTAAAACAATATTTTTGATGTAAACTGGCCATGCCGACCTTTTTTGACCTAAAGTAGAATTAAAGATCAATGGTATTGTATAAATAGAGAGCCAAAACTCTCATTTTATCATCACCTTTCACTCACACTTGTTTGAGGTCTGAAATTTGCGTCCCTCATTAGGGTTTTTGGACTGAAATTTAGTGCATACTCGTTGAAGGAGGGCTATTTTTGGTGATTTTGGCATTTTTCTTRGTGGAAAGTCTACAACTAGGGTTTTGCTTGATGATGCTTGGTGAATGTGAGTAAAATTCTGCAATTCTTCTCTTACTTGAATGGTTATGGTGATTATTTTCCATTTTGTTAATACTTATGAAATTGCTAGCCTAAACCCTAGGGATCAAGCACATGTTATTTTCCTTGTTCTAATTTGCTATCCACCTACTAGATTGTGCCACGGAGCCGTTTTATTGAAGCCATTACTAAGGCCTTGCCATTGCAACACCCTAGCATTTGTTACTTCATCCTAGCCGATTTTACTTTATCATTGAGTTAAAGGAGGAAAACCTACTAAGGCCTAGGGTTACCTACACCTTAGTAGTCGTTTTCCCCTAGGGTTTGGTGGTTGAAGCCTTGGCTTACCAACACTTCATCCATCAACTCCTCTTATCTTTGGCTCTCCCAATATCATCTTGCTCTTTCAATTTTTGCAGCCACTTGTTGACTCCATTTGCCCTATGAAAGCACTAGTCTAAGATCTCTCTCTTGAGTGTTTTGATCACAACCTTCAAACATCTAAATCTTTGAACAAACTACTAACACCTTCTAACCCTATATTAGGTTGATCTACTAACCTTATTGCTGCTATTATTCAATTAAGTTACAACCATATTTTGCAGCATTTAAAGCTTTTCAAAGCGATTGAAAAGATTGACTAATGCATAGCCTTATTTGCTTCTGATGAATGTTGGTGTTATGATATTGATGATTAATCATTCCTACTCATTTTGAAGCTTTTCTAAGGCATTAATTGTGAAGTGTTGTCTTGTAATTATTGCTGCTACACATCTTTGTTTACTTCATCAACATATTAGTCAATTGCTTTTATTGAGAAAGTCTCTGGTTATATGAAGTACTAACCAACAAGTGCTCTTGCAAATATAGTTTTATGTTGCTTTGTTTCAGGCAGGTACACTTCTGGTTTATTATCTCTTTATTGGTTGTTTAACCGAACTTTCTGATCAGTGGTGACTTGTGAGAGGGAACCTTTTTACTTTGCCTTTATCCTTCGCCTTCTCAAAACCCCAGGTCACCGGGGACGTCTCCCCTAGGCCTACCACCCTGAATAGAAAGAGACATCCTATTGAGATGACAGTGATAGGATAGTCTCTCGTTACGCCAATTTGTCTTCATTTGCCTTTCCCTTCTATCAAAGTACAAATTGTGTGATAACAGGCAGGTACACTTCATCCATTACATTTGCTTCATCTCTTAAGACATAAAGATCTTTTGACTTGAGTGACCAGTGAGAGGGGGATATTCTTGCATCCTTGTCTTAGTTTCATCAGCCATTTAGGTCACTAGGGACGTCTCCCTTGGGGTAATCATAACATACTTCTAAATAGAAAGGGGTTTCCTATTAAGGTGACTGTGATAGGTCACCCCCTTGTTACGCCAATCTTGCCTCACTTGCCTTGGGCTTTGGGCAAGTACAGATTGTGCGATAACAGACCCCAACACCACAACTAAAACCTAGAAGAAGAGAAAGTGGCGTTCCTATCACAAGCACTATGGTCATTCCAATGATAAATGTAGGCATCTATAGGGCAAGGTAGCAAAGAAGGCTCATGCTCTCCTATCTCAACAACAAGAAACAATTGGGCATGTGAAGGTTGATGTACCAACCCATCTTCCATTGATCTTTTGCATGTCTTGATGGCCAAGGAATACACTAGTAGTGATGAAGAAACTTCGTTTACACAATACTATTTGATCATAATCAACTTGCCTCCATCATTTTAGACAATGAAAGCCAAACGAATCTGGTGATGTATTAGTTGGTAGAGGCCTTGAAGTTGCCAACCTCCACTCATCCCAAGGCATACTAGCTTGGATGGGTCAAAGAATTTAGACAACTCACATTGATCACTCATAATTGCTTCATTACCTTTGCAATTAACCCTTTTGTGACATAATGGATTGTGATGTAACTTCATTGTGTTGTTCTAACATGAATATGGACAAGCCATACTAGTATGCTAAAATGGCACAATGAGATGGCTACTATAACACCTATAGGCTTCACAAGGATGGTAAGGTGTACAATCTCACATCCACTTCTCCAAATAAGCTCGTGCTGTACTGTAGACATGATATTAAATAGTTCAATCTCAATAAGTTCATGTCACTATTGATTGTCTTCCAAATGAAGGAGTACAATAAAGGGAAACTACCTTTGTCCAATATTCAAATCGTGGATTTATACACAAATGTCTTAAAAAACCCAAAGGCTTACCTCTTTGTAGGATCATCCAACATTCCATTAATTTGGTTCTTGGTTCCTCCCTGCCCAACTATCTTTCCCATTGCATCTCACTTGGAGAGAGTGTAGAGATAGAGAGGTAGATAACACAAATATTGGGGGAAGGCAAGATCCTGCCTAGCACATCCCCATGTGAATCTCCTACCTTGGTTGTACTTAAGGAGTAGCATGAGTGATGAATTTGCATAAACCGTAGTGTTGACAACAAGTTTACTTTTAAGAATCGCTACTAGTTGGATTTATGATTTCTTGATCATCTTAAGGGTGCCGAATACTTCATCAAGTTGGTCCTTTCTTAAAGAGTATCACCAAGCCATATGGAGCCCAATGATGTTTGGAAAAAAACATTGAAGACAAAGTTGGCCTCTATGAATGGATGGCCATGCCTTTTGGCCTTAGCGATGTCTTGAACACTATGATGCATTGCATCAACAAAATCTTTCGCCCTCATCTTGGAAAGTTTGTGGTGGTCTACTTGGATGATAATTTTGGTTTTCAATAGAAGTTGGAAAAAACATTTGCAACATGTCTGAACAAGTTTGGGATCTCTTTTGCCAACACAAGTTATAGGCAAAAATGAAGAAATCCTTTTTTGGACAAACTTTTGCATGCCAAAGTTAAGGTTTTGAAGGAGTGACCTACTATCAACAACACCCATGATCTAAAGAGTTTCCTAGGAGCCATGAATTTCTATAATAAATTCATCTGCAATTACTTCTTCATTACTCGATGTTAGATAGATTAATGAAAAATTTGTGTATAAATTCATCTGCAATTACTTCCTCATTACTCAATGTTAGATAGATTAATGAAAAATTTGTGCGTAGGAGAGGCAAGTGCACAAGGATTGATGAAACATTTGGCATAGAGGTATGTTACATCACGCCTAGCATGCTTGATCTGTAAATTGTCATGGATATTCCATTGTACACTTTTGTCATAATGGATCTTAAAATGATAGCATAAATAGCGTGAGGTTATGCCCTATTATGCAGTGATTGCTTATGATGAAAATGTAATATTAGAAGAATACTGCTCAAAATATTGAAATAAATGGAGAATATAAGAGAAAAGCTACAGTAGTAAAAATAAAGCACACTAGCAACACATTGGACACTAGGTGTACCATGGGAAACCTGATGGGGAAACTTAATGTGGGAAAACCAAACAAGAAAATGTGCTCTATGCCTTGTTCTTTTCATCTTGGATTAAAATACAAGATACAAAAAAAGAATGTCTCACTATAGAGTACAATAGACACTATGGCCTTTGATTTGTTGCTATAGGGTTTTCTTGTTCCTCTATCTTATTTTGATATTGCACTACTTTGCTCTATTTAGCTATGGAACAATAATTTGTTATGATAGGCACAAAACCCCTTCCTTTCGTTGTAACTTAGTTTTTAACATGTCTTGATAGTTGTGTAGGGTTAGGGTTAGAGTTTTTGCATGCCCCAATTCTCAAATACTGCGGTGGTCAAAGCATAGGTCAACTTGCCGGAGGCACAATTCTTTCATATGGAATTTGATTGAGGTGCTCTTTCAATCTTTTGAAAGCTCTTGATGAGTAAAACAACGTTGAGGGGCTAGGAACTTCGTTTGTAAAGTGCCCCCCCCCAAAAAAAATAACGACCATGCAACGCTTGAAACAAGCTTTAGAAGTTTTAGGACTTGAAATCACCAAATCAAGATTTTCCCCTAAGAGGGGCCGTGTTACCCCCCCATGCCTAGGGGTAACTAGAGGAGATCATGTCTCGTGGCCTGCAATGGAGAACATGATCCCGACCATGATGATGATCAACATGTCCACAGATGGCAACCCAACAACCCCCCTCATTCACCTTTACAACTACAGGTCAACCAAGGCTCATCACATCCAAGCAACCCAGTGTATGAGAGATGGTAAGCCAATGTCACCATGAGGTATGCTAGTCCTTCTTTTATGCAAAGTGTTGTGCTTAATTTGTTGGGCATGTGGATGAGGATCTTTTGTTGAAGTTGGATAATGGATCACTAGCTTGGGAAATTATGTCAGTGGCCTTATTTCACCTTGGTGGTCAGCTTCTGTGCCCTAGTCCCGTGTTGTCACCGCCCAGGAAAAAGGGGTACTATTGGGGGGCCCTCACAAGGGTAATGTTCCGTTCCCCACCATACTTAACACTTTCCATCCTGGAGCCTCTCATAGTGTACCAAACTTCGGTAATGGGTTGTGGTCCATTCTCTCATGAGAAGAAGGGGCTGAAGGCCCAGAGGTTGATGCAATTTCTCTATACATGCATGATATTGCTAATTGACAAATGCCACCATAAAAGCCTCAGGCCAGCTTGAGCTCTACCCCCTCTAATGGTAATCGTCTGTGTTCGGATGCAAATGAATGCACCAAATTATAAAGGACAATAGCCTAGTAAAAATGAAGGAGTGAAGCTTGAAACCTTATAAAGGGGACCTGCAAATGAAAAATGGCTATCAAAAGGCAATTTAAGGGGTTCATAATGCAAAAAGTACCGAGGAAAGGGTATCTCAAACCAACAAGTGCTCCCTCTACAAAGGCGCTCATAGAAATGGATTCAATGACACCATTCACACTTACTCTTGAAGGGTTTCTTTATTTCTTGCTTCCCTCGGGACCTATCCCTCTACCTGGGCTCTTTTATTTCTTGTCAAGGTTGGCACACCTAATAGGGTTGGATGAAGGCCCTCCCATACTTAAACTTGTCAACTCACATGGGGTCCTAGGCTGGTGTGGTGCTTGAAGGGGATACTGAGGTGAATTGTTTACATGGCTTATATCTAAAGTTACAACTTACTTTGCATGCTTTAACGACTAACGTTTCTTGTGAACCCTGGCTAACCTTGTCTTATACTTTGTTTTGTCTTGGATGGCCTTGACATGGTTCTTTGAGGGACGTCCTGGGCTTGTACCCAAGACGTTGTGCCTTTTATTCAGGACCTTGGCATGTGTGATGGAGAGCAGTGGGTCATTTCGTGACTTGCCAACCTCACACATCAACTCTCACATTATTGGAACCTTGGACGATGGACAAATGGGATTGGTTTGAGTAGATTTTGTCATGATGGTACATAGATGGTCTTGAAGCCCATAGGCTGGGCAGAGCATTCCATAGCTTATTTACCCACTCGATCAGGGACATTGCAGCAACAGATAACTGAAGACCTTGCATAGACGAGATGCAACTCCCTCCAACCTCGACGCAACACTTAGATCATGGACATTGACCCTATTTTGATGATGATATCATCTTTTAGGGTTTGACACAGCTAGGGTTTGGTGGACACATGGGGTATTGATGATGGCTGACATGGCTTTGAGGGAGGAGAGGCATCATTTGCTCCCGCCTCACTCTGGATTGGTGCCATGTGGTCTTTGGAGGCCTCCTCCTTGCCCAAGAGGGTTTGACGTCTTACACGTGTGGCTAATTTATGATGTTGTTGTTGAAATTCTGAGGTCCTATGAGGCTGCCATCTAAGGTCTGTCTTTGACCTTAGTATGGCTCTAAGTTTCAACTGTTTTGCTGTCTTCTTTTGCTGTTTTAGGACA
>JZKD02S1679161.1:91409-104721 GCA_000966675.3 Picea glauca
GTGAGAGAGAGAGAGGGAAATGGAGAATTTGGTAGCATAACAATGCTGTGAGAGAAGGTCCTGAATGAGGGAGTGAAGAGTCTCATTTATAGCAATGAGAGGAAGAGAGACCCTTCATGGATCTTTGACAAATGTCAAGATCCAAGCTCAAATGACAACTCAAGGAGGGGTGGCGTGAGCTTTTAGGGTAGTGGTGAAATTGGTATGTGAGGTGAGTGGAAGGGTGAAGTGGCATGAGAGGGGAGGCGTATTGGTTGAAGGAGAGGCCCACACCTCCCCTCAAAACAATTTCCAACTTAATACTTGATGTTTCCATTTTATTCAAAAAGGAAAGAGTAACCCTTAAAGGAAAGGCGTGAGATTTAGGAAAATAGAAAGTAAGGGTGTGGGGGAATGTGCATGACTCACTCCCAAGGTGAGGTGGAAAGGATAGGGAAGGCACATGGGGAAAGGAGAGGCCCCACGCCTCATTCAAAGGTGAGTTTCCAACTTTTCGTGTAACCTTTCCAACTTTACGTGAGAGAAAGCGTCAGTGCAAAGAGGAATGCGTGAGGATGTGGGAGGACGTGTGCTTGGAGTGTGGAGTCCACACTCTTGAGTGTGACATGGATAGAAGAGGGACGCAAGTAAGAAAGGAGGGACCCACGCTTTAATTAAAGGTGAGTTTCCAAACTTAAATGGAAAGGGGGACGTACTCCACATATGGGGGACGTAAGCTTTAAGTGGGAATTAATTAAAAAAGGTGGGTAAAGGGGTGTAAAGGTTTAAGAAAGGGTTAGGAAAGTGTTAGGATGGGTTAGGTGGGTTAGGTGGGGTCTCTCTCATTAACTTCACCTTTACTTTACCTTTTTTGACTAAATATTAGGAAATTGACATTTTCCCATGTCCTGGGTTTAGCAATTAAAATCGTTGTTATCCGAATAAAACTCCTAAGTGGACAAAACCATAACAAAACTTGTTTGACTGAGTTGAAACTTGGTCCAAGGGTGTAGGGGGTCTCATTATCTTTCTTTTGAGTACAAATACCATTATCAAAAGCCTAGGGACCTAAGTTTTACATTAATTATCCATAATTAATTAATTTAATTCCCAACCTTAGGAAAAATTAATTAATTAAAAAAAACCTAGCTAGACTCGACTAAAAATCACGAAACTTTGCGTGCTGTCTTACATGGTCATTTACATCGTTCCTAAACACTAGCTACCCAAGAATAACTTCATTAGAACGCCTTTCACCACTTTGGAGGATTTATTGCTAGTGGGAGTGAAAAACTCAAGGGAGATTAACCCGGTTGGTTAGGCCACATTAACCTCCCGAGGATAAAAAAACACTCAGTGAAAGGAACTCCCCTAATGAAGAAATCCTAAGGCAACTGACCTAACCATGATCCATGTAGACCTATTACAATATTAACCCATGCAGGGGTGCGATTATCCCGCTTACAAAACTATGTGTTGGAGCAAAAAATGCCCTGTAGAACCAATTAGTCTTCGACATGTTTGCATCTATTGATGCATATCTTCATGGTACATGGAGTTGACCCCCCTAGTTGAAGAGGTGATCAACAAACACTGTCAGTCAATCCATCTCTCAGTACTCCATGTCGACAACTTGAGGGCCTCGAGACATCATCTCTTTGGTTATCTCTAGAAATGGGGGATAACTGTCCTAATGCATTGAATATATAATCATAATAAGGACTTTATCTCGATAAAAAAAATGACGAAAGAAATAATAAGTGCTTGAAACTTGAAAAGGGGACTTGCAAGGCAATAAAGGAATATCAAAAGGAAAGAAAGGGGTTTGGAATGGAAAAAGTATCGAGGAAAGGGTATCTGAAGTAGCAAGTGCTCCCTCTACAAAGGCGCTCATGAAGATGGACCAACTATGATGCCTTGCATGTTAATGATACCACCACCATGAAGTCATCCCAACATGTTTTTCATCCACCATACTTACACTTAGCTAGGTTTCTCAGGAAATATCCCTCTACTTCGGTATTGACACACTTACTAGGATCTTTTGATGGCCGTCCCATACCTAAACTTTCCAAATTGCATAAAGTCTTGAGCTAATGTGAAGTTTGATGGGGATACCTAATGTGAATTTCTTATGTGGCTTATGTATTAAGTGATGACCTACTTTGTATGCTTATAAGGACTCTTGAACCTTGTTATTGTTGGTCTTACTTGATTCTATGACTTTGATTGATTTGGGTGCATCTGACATGGTCCTTTGGAGGACGTTTCATGCTTTCACCCATGATGTTGTGCATTTTATTACAGGACAGGGCATGTGTGATGTAGAGCATTGGGTCACCTGATGACTTGACACATTGAAACTTACCCTCTCACATCTCCTGGACCTTGGACGATGGACGAATGAGCCTTCTTTTGCAAATATGGTCATATTGGTTGACAAATGGGCCTTGTCCTGGAATAGCCTACTTGCTATTGGGACTCCTTGATGATGCACTTGATGATGATTGGGCACCCCTTGGACAGTTGATGAGATCCCTTTCCACTTTGGCCACTAGCCTTTTCACCTTTGACATTGAGCTCCTTGATGATGACATCATGCGTTAGGGTTTGCTTGATGATGATGGGGTTTGCTTTCCATTGGGGCACTGTTGACTACCTATTTGAACTAGGTGTCAACGTCATGTATCATGAACATATGTACCTTGTGGTATGACAAGTTTGAAGACTTATGGCTCAGTAGGGCAATTTTTCCCCCCAACACTTCTTTCTGTGTCCACAGAATGTCCACTCCCCTGCGTGGGATAATTTTGTAATAATTTAGCATGGGTCAAGTTTTATTTAGTTGCCTAGGACTTTATCATTAGGGAAGTCCTTTGATCGAGTGTTTTTTTTCCTCAGGTAATTAATCTTGTTTTTCAACGATTTTAATTACTCTTGAGTTTTTCACTCAATAGTCCTCCAAAGTGGTGAAAGACATTCTAATGATCGAGCCCAGTGTGTGACTAAGGTCTAAAGATGTTGTAAATGACCATGCTAGACATCTCCTAGAGTCTTGCGTAATTTCATTAGTTTTTGATAGGATTTTTTAATAATTAAAATTTTTCGTAAATTGGAAATTTTAATTATTTTTGAGGAAAAATGTAAAAGATTGGTCCTTGTGAATTTTGTATAGGGGTGTGAGTACTCAGATCAAATGGCTTATGACCCCCTACACCCTTGGACCAAGTTTCAACTCAATTGGACAAGTTTTGCTAGGTCATTGTCCATGAGGAGTTCAAGTCAGTCAAAACTCAACAAATAATTGGCTAAGGTGAAAAAACAAAAAATCGTAAAATTGTCTAAAGTCAAGAAAATAAGTGGGGAAAAGTTTTCTAATGTATTTCCTAAGTTGGAAAAGTAAAAATTCACTTAGAAGAACCCCCCATGACAAGTCAAAAGGGGTTTTCCCCCCTCACATCTCACCCCTCAAACCCTAACTCACTCCAAAACCCTAAAGTGCACCCCCTTGACTTGTTCTCTCTCTTGGATGAGTGACACTTGTAACTCATCTAAGAGGGGTCTCTCCTCTTTCCCTCCTTTGAAAGGAAGCCCCTTCTCCTCATTTTGACATGAGTTTTCACAACAACTCTATTATGCAAAAATCTCTCCTCACTTTCTGTCATTTTTCTCTTGTAATTTTGGTGCCACTTGGTAACCTTTCTTGGAGCAATAAAGTGAAGCTTTGGAGGATTTCTTGGTGTTCTTTGGTGCTTTAATGGTGTATTCTTGGTTCTATTGGCTACTCTTGTGTGATATTTTCTCTTGGTGAAGTAACATTGTAGGTGTTGTTATTCTTGCTTCACATTGTTTTACTTGAAGAACCCTAAGCAAAGTATTTTGCTAAGGATAAATCTGTAGTAGTATTGCTATAGATTTATGTGATTTGCTTTTATTAGAGTTTACAAAGTATTTTGTAGGCTTCTTAAAGGATCTCACTTTCTTGCCTCATTGTGTAGTAAGGGTTTACAGATTTGCAGGTTGCCAAAGTTTGGAGGAGGAACTCCAAAGACTTCATTTTGCTTCAATTAATTTTCTGTTTTAATTTCAGCCCTTTATTTGTTTATTTTCTGAACATATAATCATCATAATCTTGCTAAAAATTTCAATTTTCAAGTTCAGAATTTTTTTGTAAAAATTTCTGTACATATGCTAATAACATAAAACTAACATATTTTGATGATTTTTAGCATTTTCCAACAAACTTTCTTTTCTGTTTTATGCAGGCTTTTCACCAATAAAAGAGGAGGTGCTGCCCAAAATAGGGAACTAGAGGCTCAAAAGAACATCACTAAGCTTTGGTGCAAAGCCCCTTTCTCTCTCTCACTTTCTAAAGCTATTGTAAGCAGGCCAAGAGAGTCTCTTGGGCTTGCACTTTCTATTTCTTTCCAAGTTTAAAATCTATAAATAATTTTAATATTTTTTGCCCACACCTTGCATTTTGCTTGGCTTTGCCATCCTTGCAAAATCGTGCCGGCTAGGATTAGAAACAATTTTTTGATTTTTGCTTTAGTTAATTTTGTCGACCTTTGCCACAAAATCGGAAGGCTTTGTCTTCCACTTTGTGCCGAAGTTGTGTGGTTAATTTGTTTAAGTTATTTATTTTAAGTAATTAATTTTTGTTTGCCCACACCTTGTATGTGAGTGACTATGCCCTCCTGCAATATCATGCTTGGTAGTGTATACAAATTTCTTTTGTTGCAAAGTAAATAAAATTTACCCCACCTTTGCCTCGTATTCTCTCCCCTTGCCACTTTGTGGATCTTGGGTAATAAGAAAGGGCAAAGAGTTGAGTGGTTAGTCTAATTAGGCACCCATTCTTCATTATTGTTTGGCCACTAAAATAAGGTGACTTGTGGAAGCTAGTAGGGGTTGAAGCCAGGGACGGTTTTACAACACTAAGTGTCCTCCTTGTTGAGCGCCCAAACACTTTGGACTTGACTTGTGGAGCTAGGGGAGAACCTTGTTGTTCTCTTGTTGAACACCCAACATTTCCTCTTGGCTAAGGGATAAGGACTTGGGGTAGTCAGATAGCTTAGGCTTGCAACCTTTTACATCTAAACCCCTAAGTTAAAGAGAGACTTAAAATTAACTAAAAACAATCTACACATTTGCACAACATTTACATTTCCTTGCAATTTCCATTTCAACAATTTATTTTCAATTATTTACATTCTATTAATTTTGTGCAAGTTATTTTTCATGTGTAAATATTCACATTGATTCATTTACAAGTATTCTTTATTTATTCATTGTTTTAAAATAATTGTATAAGTTATTTTTCAATTCATTGTGTAGATAGTTCTCAAGTTTGTTTCATTCTTGTAGAGTTATCATTTTTTTGTATATATTGGAATAAGTGGAATCTTTAGGCACTGGTCTAATTATGGCTTAATAAATAAAGGTTTTCTTGTCATTGAAAGATTGCACATTGCATTGGTTGTTTGTCATTGGGTTGGGTAACACTAATCAACAATTTAATTAACTTTTAGAATTTTAAATAAAACCTTCACATAGTTTAATATGGTCTACCCCCCTTGGCTTTCCTAGGAGTGAGCCTAGACGTAAGGAGTCCAGATTGAGGTGATAGTGGGTTTGGATTCAGGTTTGTTCCTCCAAGGACACACCAAGTGGGTTGGGGACTTCTCCACGTTTGTAGGTGTGTATTAGGATGACACCATGCACCATTTGATGGCTTAGGTCCTTGATGATATGACATGACCCTCGATGAGGAGACACACCTTCCACCTTGCTTGCACCACTTGACGATGAAACATGGCCTTTGGAGGCTTCCTATACCTTGGAACATGATGTCACCCACACATGTGACCTTGGAGGGCTTATTTTGGTGTATTAACATGTTATTCTATTGTTTGGGGCTACTTGAGGGGTCGACTTAGACCTATCTCACTTGTATCATTGTTTTGTTGTATTATGAGGGGCTTTAGCGCTAGGGTTGCCTCATATAAAGAGGCTAGCACTACCTCAAACCAAAATCATAACACACACTTGTGATTCATCATTACTAGTTGTCTTCTCTTTCTCTGCTTTCACTATGGAGCTCTTGTGCGCAGTTTTGGAAGGATGATCTTGTTGGATGCTTTGTCTTATTTTGTGGATGAATCTTGAGCTAGGGTTTCCTCATGCATAGTGCTTGATCTAGTAAGTGATCTTCTTCAAGTTTCAATGCTTGTTCATGGTATATTTTGGTGGTGCTCTATTAGATGGTTAATTTTTGCATGTTACCTTGTATGCTAGTTCAAATTTTGTTAGAAAACCCTAGGAGGGATTAAGATTGTTTATCCCCTTCCCTATTTTCATTCATCTTGATTGGCTGAAGCATTTAAGACCTAGTCTAGTGGTTAAGATTGTTTATCCCCCTAAGGTTTGTCTTTGCTAGTTCAAGACCTACGGTTTATGATGGTATAACCTCTAGATTTTGACCTACTTCAATTAAGACCTAGTTGCTAAAGCTAGAGAAGAAAACGACACCTAGGGTTTATGATGGTATAATCCCTAGGGTTTGTGTTTCAAGAATTTTGGCTTGGTTTTGTGATGGTATAACTCCAAGACTTGACCTTTAACCTCCTCTCTTGTCTTTGGCAATCTTCCAAGAGCTTGCTTTGACTCCATTTGCCCAAAGGAAAAAAAAACTGCACTAGTCTTCTTACTCATAAGTGTTTGCTAACCCTAATAAAGTCATTCTCTCTCAAAGATAATTTGTTGGGTGGATGCTTTATCACATTCTTGTGCCAAATCAAACTCAACGACTTGTGAACTTGCTCTCTTATTTACTGCTGTTATAAAAGTTAGTTACAGCCATTAGGGCTTAGTAAAATTGCTTATAACTTAATATCATGGCAAAAGAAGGCTGAAATCATTGTTTGACACTTGGACCTTCTTCTACTATCTTAGACTCACATTTTAAGAATTTATTGGCAATTTTTAGAGGCTGATTTCTTGCTGCTGTTACAAAATACATGTTGCTGATATAACATTGTCTAATTGCTGTAATTTCATGACATCAACCCTCTTGCTTGATAGCTAGTGTTCTAAAGGTGGTTGTTCATTGGTTTAAACTTGGTAATTGCCATTATATGTATTGGAATACCTCTTCTCACCCAATTGCCTCTTTAACTCTTCTTGACTTTCCTTCTTCCTTAGACCTAGTCTATCTCTTCAAGTGACCAAGTTAGGGGGCCATAGACTCTCCCTTGTCTTGCTATAGGGTCCCTTGAGGTCACAGGAGAAGCCTCCCTTGCGTTGGACTCTTTTCATCACTAAAATGAGAGAAGTATTTGCCTAGGTGACAGTGACAATTACTTCCAATTGTTATGCAAATTCGACATCTTGTGAAGGCTTTGCACAAGTGCTAGATTTTGTGAAAACACTCCCCATTCTCGTGTATGCTTTTAATCTTTTGTCTACAGTACAATTTTCTACAATGCAAGGTCTGTGACAGTGTGAACAAGGGCAACAATTTTCAGCTGCCAAATGGCTTATATAGAGCAAGGAAAAGTTACCAGCATTGCCAATATATTATGTTGTAGACTAGCATCTCCTACTAAGGGAGATGTAATTATGAGTCCAACTAGTAGTCTTCTTAGCTTCTAAATGTGACGTGCATATATTTCTTTTCTGCATGTGGTCTTTTTGGCCCAACTGTAACTGCTTAGTTTTGGTTTCCTCATAACTATTGGGTTTTGTCATCTGTCTTCTGGATTCGTCTGTTGGATTTCTTTCCCAATTATATATCTGCACATACACTTTTTGCATGGATGGGAGCGAAGAAAGTAAAAATATAATGTTTTTTGTTTGCTGGATGATTATGAAGAAGATATTGTTGATTTATTTTCTTAATCAAATATATTCCCTCCATGTAATTCTGGATTTACTCTCCTTTTCTTGCTGGAAATCAGTCTGAAATTCTGCATTTACAGAATTAAGGTCATAGATGCACATTGGTCTCTTGGTTACCTGTGAAATATGGTGTGGAACATAATCACTAGTGTTTTAGCATTACGATTCTGAGCAATGCACAGTTTTTTCCTCCTTTATGATTTGTTGTTGGGGGTTAAATTGTTTTCAACTTTTTGGAAAGTCAAATGATGTCAACTTATAGTTGGTCATGTTCTGCCAGCTATTAATACCACTTGTATCGTCTTTGATAGAAACCTTCAAGATGTTTGGTTGCAGGTTAATGGCCAAATGTACAAGCTCTCTACAGAAATGATCAGTATGGGAGAAATAGTGTCAAAATTCATGTGATTTTCATGCTGTTGCAACGGCGAAGACTGTAGAATATCTCAAGTAAGGGACATAAAATGGCAATGATGTTTGGATTTTGAAATGAAGACCTTACAGGTATGTGTTTTCATGCATGATAGTATCCATATTATAGCCATCTAATCTTTCAAACATTTCCTTTTGCCATCGAGGATTGAATTTTCTCTATGTAGCAGCATTTATCTTCACTTTATTTTTAGTTAGAATTTAGTAATTTACACATTTTTGTAGGTGACATCTTATTGTTGTTAACTTACAATTATGGCTACTGTGGGAACTGATTTGATCATTTAATTGATGTTCTATATGCCATGGAAATGATCGTTGGGAATGTTTTGCTTGAACCTTAAAAAGTTTCATAATGCATGATACTCAGTTGCAAGGTTAGCCTTGCACTCTGCAATCAGCTGCTCATCTCCAGTAAGAAAGAGATCATCAACATAAAGTGCTAGTTTGAGAGGCACCTCACTTGCTAGAAAATAGGGGTTCGGATCAGCCTCACTCCGATGGAATCCCATCTCTCTCAAATAACTGTCGATCCTAGAGTACCACGCCTGAGGTGCTTGCTTGAGCCCATACAAGGCTCGTCTCAACTTGCAAACATGCGTCTCCCTGTCTCCAGCCTCAAAACCTTCAGGCTGCTCAATAAAGACTTCTTCCTTAATAACTCCATTGAGGAAGGCAATCTTCACGTCCATCTGATGAACGCGCCATCCCATCCTTGCTGCTAATGTCATAACTGCTCGGATGGAGGAATATCTAGCCATTGGGGCTAAAGTCTCCTCATAATCGACTCCCTGTTTCAATGCAAACCCCTTGGCTACAAAGCATGCCTTATACTTCTCCATGCTTCCATCTGCTGCATGCTTGACTTTATAGATCCATCTGGATCCAACCACCTGTTTTCCCTCTGGCCTGGGCACCACCTCCCATATATTATTCTTCATAATAGAGGCATACTCTTCCATCATGGCCTCCTACCACACTCCATGCTGTGCAACCTGCTCATAAGTGGAAGGCTTGACATCTATAAGCTCTGTCATGAGTGCTATGTACCCAAATCTCTGCAATGGTTTACTCTGTCTAAAAGATCTCTCTGGAGGTGCTACCTGTCTAGAATCACTAGCTATGGACTTGTACCACCTAGGCTGTGGCCTAGGCTTAGTCTCTTGTGGAACAACTTCCTGCTGCTCATCCTCCTCACCAGTCTCCTGACTGTCCTGTCCACTAGTCTCCCTCTCAACACTAGTACTTATACCTATACCCTATGCCCATGACTCAGTACTTTGTACCTCCTCAATCTTGTGCCTCGAGTCTCGTCCCTGCTAGTCCTCTACCTGTGCTGGCGTATCTCTAGATCTCCTCAAGGCTCGATCCTCCTCGAACTGCACGCCCCTGCTTACCACAATCCTCCTGCGTGCTGGCACAAAGATGCGGTAGGCCTTGGAGACCTCACTGTAACCAACCCATATCCCCTTTTCTCCCATGGGGTCTAGCTTTGTACTCTTCTCCGAAGGGACATGATAATAGCAGACACTCCCAAAGATGTGAAGATGACTCACATCTGGCCTAGTGCCCGTATAAACCTCCTTGGGTGTCAATTTCCCCAGAATGGTATAGGGACTCCTGTTCTGTATGTATACAACTGTGCGACAGGCCTTTGCCCATAAAAACATCGGTAACCCCTGATGATGTATCATCGCACATGCTGCACCCACTATGGTCCTGTTCTTGCGCTCTGCCACTCCATTTTGCTGCAAGTTATAAGGAACCATGAGCTCCTTCCTAATACCCTCAACAACACAATATTCCACAAACTCATTAGAGGTGTACTCATCCCCATTATCTGATCTAAGTACCCGGATCCTCCTACCAGACTGATTCTCTACTAGAGCTATGAACTTGTCAAAGACCTCATCCTTGGTCCTAAGGAAATATATCTAGGTCTTCCTGGAGTAGTCATCAATAAAGATCACGTAGTAGCTGAAGCCACTAACTGACTGAACACTCATAGGACCAAAAACATCCGAATGGATTAGATCCAAGATCCCCTTGGACCTATGCTCACTAGATGGAAATGCCTTGTGGGCATACTTTCCCAATGCGCAACCCTTACAAGGGTCATGCTTCTCTGCTGCAACCTTAGGCATTCCTGTAACTGCYTGTCTGAAATGACCCAACGCACCAAAATGCAAATGTGTCATCCGTCTGTTCCATAACTCTCCCAAATCAGTGCTGCTGCTGACCAATGCTTTCGCTGGCTCAAAATGTAATCTGTACACTTTCTCACTACAAACTCCAATCACCTTGTCCATATTGGCTGTAGACCCCTTTGGTCTAATGTACACCTTTCCTCCATGGAAGGTAACCTCAAATCCTTTTTCCTCCAAGGTTGAAACTGATATGAGGTTCTTGGTAAGACCAAGAACATATAAAACGTTAGCAAAATAGAGTGGTTTACCCGACTCCCTTTGAAATGACACAGTGCCTATGCCTTGCGCCTTATAATACGCATAATCTCCAAGCTCAATATGAAGATTCATGCCTCTCTCCTGATAGAGGCTACCCAAGGCAATCCACATGTCTTTAGCAGTCGTTTTCCCTGAAAGGTGTGGGATTATATGATCCTTTACCCCATCAAGGACTATGCTCATTGCCTTTGCTTCACCCTTCTTCCAGGCTCCTATTAAAGCTGCATCTGTAGGAGTTGCTGCCTTATCATCAACATGTTCAAGGACATCATTGACATTCAAGATTCTGGTAACGCTCTTTTTCCAGGTGGGGAAGTTCTGAGCACATTGAAGTCTATCCTCAACTCTCAAAGTCATGGCCATTTTTGAAAGTGTCTTTGTCCAAACCCTATGCTGTCTCACAAACTGATCCTGTGCTTAGATCTGAAATCGATTTTCTGTAATCAACACTCTGATGCTATTACTTCAACAATCCCACTCCAATACCATGTGAATCCACTAAAACCTAGCAAGGTGAACTAGGAAACTCCAACAACATTTCACTCAAAAATTATTAAGCACATTATTTTTTTATTTTTTACTTTTTAATTTATTTTTGTTCTGAAATTGCCTTTCTTAGTTACAACTAGGGTTCTTCACAAATTAATTTTGCACAACAGAAATAAAAACTAGGAACAATGTAGAAGATAACAACAATCACATCACATGAGGTACACAAATATTTTTGGGTAAAATAACCCCTGGAAAAACCCAATGTGGGAAAACCAGTTCTTTAGTTTGTTGATTTTATTATTGTAGCAGAAAATATAGAGATCTCTTACAGATAAAACCGTCCCAACCAAATATTGAGGAGAAACTCCAGTGTAATGCTTCCAAGCAATAATACGACCCTTCTCCAAACCCCAACAAGCCAAATGACTCAACAAAACTCAACCATGAGCCTCTGTGTCACCTGCGTGAGCTTTGCATCATTTAGTACGGCTCCCCTTTAGATCTGAAAATCGGCCTTTGCTAAAAGTCAAGGAAGAAAGTCTATCCTATGAAAAAATATCCTTTGTCTCCTTTGCAAACCTGTCCACCAAACCCTCAAGTGATTTTCTTTAGATTGCTCTCACTCTCAATGCTCAATGCACAAGTGATGCGCCCCTCTACCAAGTCAATCTCCTTATCTCTCCATGAGAAAGAGAAAACCCTATCTCCACAATGATTGAGGCCAAGATTAACCCTCACTCACTCAATGAGATGGATGGTCAATATTAAAAGACCACAACTTAAATTATTTTTCACTTAAATCTTAGAAAAAGGTACTCACTAAGTCAACTAAAGAATATAACACATCAACTGTGCTTTTCCTAAGTCAAAATTTTAGGAAGGAGATTAATTAATCAACTTGGCTAAGTTTCTATGCCCTCCACCCATGCTAGGACACCATGCATGGAGAAGACCTTCTGAGTTACACTTCTTAACATGGGTAACGTGAAACAAATCTTCGTGTGTCCTTGGGGGCAAGTCTCAAGTCAAGGTGCTGTCACTTAATCCTCAATTCCTCTGTCTAGGCCAACTCACAACGAAGCCAAGAGGGGTATTCCCTAAAGAAAATAATCTATGGCTTGAACTAATCTAAGTACAAGAAAAAGAATCTAGGAGTTTAAAAACAAGAACAATATAACAATATATCAATCTACACTAGCAACATATATGACACATCAAAAGAAATTGCTTATGCTAAAAGTAAAGTATTCAAGATACTTGCATGTAAATGATATAAAAAAAGAGGTACAAGCTAAGTCACTAGACATGTGGACACGGGACACGGAGGACACGAAAATACGAGTGTCGGACATGGGCACGACGACCCCCGAAAACAGGACACAGAGGACACGTTATATATATATATATATTAAATTATGAATTACACATACAAAAATGAAATAATTAATAAAATTGTAAACATTGAAATTTTACATGAATGATGATGATGATATCATGATACATATTACAAATTCATTATTCAATCATACAATGAATCATGATACATCATACAACTAGTACTAAGTTCTAAGTTCTAACATAAATCATGAATCATGATAAATATTAAAATCATAATGACAAACATTGAAATTTGAAACACAAGAAATTCAAACCATAAACTGCAGTTTTCTCATTAAGTCATCAAAATCAAAATGTGTTACATAAACACCTATTCCTGAGTCATTGCTACAGGCTACTGTAGGTGGGAATGCCAATGGAAAATACAAAATAAGGTAGAATCGTAGAACTAGATACTAGAACCGTAGATGGAAGAATCCCATAGCACAAGACTGTCACTGGTTACTGGTCAGTGGTCATCTGAATCAATGTCATCATCATCAAAATCAATGTCGTCGCCACTGGTCTCTCCTCCAATCTTCGGCTGCTCTGCATGATCATCCAATCCAATCTGTGGAACTGGATCTGCTGTTGTGGAGGATGACCCCTCAAGAGGAATATCATCCTCAAAAGTGATCGGCTCTAGCATTGGGTCATTAAGATCCATG
>JZKD02S1679161.1:140746-151847 GCA_000966675.3 Picea glauca
TATGATTGATGTTATAACTTATGATGCTTTAATGTTGAGTCCCACATATGTTTATGATTGATGTTATATGTGTAGTATGTAGGATGTACTAAATGGTTGATTCTTTAATGATCATTGATTCATCACTAATCAATTAGTTAAATGATCTTATATCTATGTTTTCATGTTTTTTGCAATTGATTCAACATTCTGCATGTTTTATATATATATATGCATTAATATATATATATGCATTAATATATATATATATATATTTTATGTATTATATAAAAAACGCTCCCGAAACGCTCCCACTCCCGGAGATTTTTGAAAATCTGTGCTTCCCGCTCCCGCTCCCCGCTCCCAGCAGCCTTGGGTGAGACGGTCGTTTTGAGTCCTATAGCAGCTGATTCCGTTGGTGGAATCATTTGGGATGCATCCAGTGTCCTAGGAGGTGCGCAAACCCCCTAGGGGTCAAGATCCAGTGTCTCAGAGACCAGATCTGATATCCGACACTCATCCATTTCAGTCTAGAGGCCAGGACGCTTCTATTGGGACAATTTCCAGCTCATTCCGACGGGTCTAACCTTCCAGACGAGTTTTCCAGCTTGTAGCGGTTACCGCACTTTTCCAAAATCGCCTATTTTGCCGATCTATCCATGCATGCATTAGATCTACCTTCATCTTCTGATCACGGGTATTTTTATGCTATTTGCTTGTATTCCAGTGACGATCCATGAGATCTAACTGACGATGATACTCCATATTTCCAGTATGTTATTGTATTTCCATGCTTGAGTCGCATAATACATATTATTGGGCAGTTGATGTTCTTTATTTCCGCATGCATCCTCTATATACTGTTTAAACCATAAATATACAACATGCACATGCAATAACCATAAACATCTCAAACACACAACTGAAACGCATCCAGAAACCCCCAAAGTATCAGATCTGAAAATAAAACGCATCCAGAAACCCCCAGTGTATCAGATCTGCGAGATAGAACATTAGATCAGTAGCAAATATCTTGATCAGCAGGATCAGAGATATTTCAGGTAGGCCATTGCATATGACTAGGTCGTGTGCGTTGAACATATTCAACAGTTCCTCACTGAAGTGGGTGGTTTCTTTATCTTCACCTATGGATTTTCTTTGCCAAACTTCTTCGTCTTTGGTTAGCCATAGTGGGTGGCTGCTCTCTTTGTAATGGGCCAGCTCTAGATTTCCTGTCCTTGCATTAAAATCCCCCATTAACATGATCTTTCCTTTCTCTTTGAATTCTGTTAGGTTGGCCATGATGTGCTGGTATGGTTCCTCACTTCTTAGGCTGTTGTTTCTGTAGAAATATGACTTCTGTGGAGAAAAGTAACATGCTGCCACGAAGGTATTATTGCAGTCCTCTTATATTTCTGGGCAAATGCATTGATTATTGACATCTGCTTCTTTACATTTATATGATCTTGCCACGATTCTATTACTAGACACGTAATTCCTCTGTCCTTTGTGTTTCCTAGACATTTTATTCCACACTCAGCATTTTTTGAACCCTGGGATGTCTTGAATTCTGCAGCTGTCATGTTTGTGAATCTCTATCAAGATAATGACATCTTGTTCATTCGCTATTGGCTCTAAACTTGTGGCCTCTTCTCCATGGGGAGGGGGGAGAGAGTGGATCCTAACAATATAGGGTTTCTAACCAATCACACCTATATGGCATAACTAACCTCTTCTCATTGGAAGAAAGAGATAGGGGGTGAGAAAATGAGAGCTGTATCAATATCTGAGAAACTATTTTTTTCTTTGTAAAATATTTATTTATAGAATTTACTTTCTAAGATAGTTTTATTCTAATTTATAAATTTATTTCATGTGATATTATTGTCAACTGCAATAGAAGCCTGTGTCTCAACCAGACCAGGAGCAGCAGCAAGATACACAACAGTGCAAACAGGAAATTCAACCATCATCACAAGCAGTTGCAGAACATGAAGAAGAGCAATTGCACGAAGCACAGAGTGAAGCTCTTACGACAGAGTCAAGTTCTGGACCAATTTCAAGTGGTGATAATAGGAAGGTTTCCTGTGATGATATTCAACTGGTAAGTCACAATAATATGTAGTTCTTGAATCACAAGTTTTCAGTTATATGCTTATTCTTTAGAGTTTCATCAGGAAGGTAAGTGTTTATTGCAATATTGCATGAAGCCAATAAAGTTTATTATATTGCATTGCTATTGAAATGTGTGATTCTAGTCTCTCAAGGAATGGATGGTGTCGGGACCAGTTTAATATATATTAAATGCATCTCAAATTTCAATAGAGCTGTACAATGGAGCTTTGAAATTTTGAAAACTATTTGATGTTTGAACTGTGACATGAGCTGTGTCATCCTATTTCCAACATAAGATGAAAGCATCTCTAGTAGAAGAATGGGAAAACACTTTCATAATCTTTCTTATTTTTTATGATGATCTTATTAAACTTTTTTAGTTTTTTTGCATCTCCCTATACATAAGCTTTTGATGCATTTTTTCCTTTTCTAGTTTATTTGCTTTAATCTCTTTGCACAATTACATTACAGGTACAGAATTTGATAGAAAGATGTCTACAGCTATACATGAATCAAGGAGAAGTAATAAAAACTCTATTGAACCAAGCAAAAATAGAACCAGGTTTTACAAGTCTTGGTGAGTTCCTTTTCTGAAACAGTCTTTTTTTTGTTATGCTTTTGGACATACCTAGTGTCATATGTCATTTCTGTTTGTCTAGTTCACATTTTGTTTTCCATCATGGTTTTTTTCTTTGGCTCCATTTTCAATCCCCCTCCACTTTTCTGGTTTTTAATCTGGATTAAGATTGCCCGACTTCATAGAATTGGTTACCTTTTATTTGCTGAAACTTCAGTGGAAATTCAATGGGAACTTCTCTTGTGTGTTTTGTTTGGAAATAATGAAGTATAATAGGATATCATAAATTTTGCATAAATAATAGCTCTTGCAATGCAATGATTTGAACTTATTTTTGAAAAGGTAGGCTAAGGATTTACCAATCATTTATTGCAAAATGAAAAAAATTTGGGTTACATAGGCAGGAAACTTCAAATGAACAAAATAAAGGTAGAAATTATGTTCATTCGAACATAAATTTTCCAATGATTTGAAGGAAGCTAATCCATCAAGATATTGATCATGAGAAATTGCGTAAATTTCTTGTAAATGATTTAGATATAAAAAACATTCTTGCCAAGTTCTATCTTCCTTTCTGTTCATATGGAACTCTTCCATTTAAAGAAAACCTCCACTCTGGTCATTTGTGACACTAGCCTCTTCAATTCTGAAATAATACACGATACAATCTAGTGGGATAGGATAGAGAATCTCTATCCAGAAGATTGGGCTTCTATTTAGCAGATTTACTATTCAATGATTTCATTCCTCGCAAGGAAGATTGATGATCCTTGGGAAATACACTATTTCTCTTATACTTTCATCCTCAAGTACTTAGGAATTGTTATCGCACAATTTGTACTTTGTCCCAAAGGGAAAGGCTAAGGGAGGCAAATTGGCGTAACAGGAGGTCATCCTATCACTGTCACCTTAATAAGATACCTCTTTCTATTTAGGGTTGATGGCCCAGGGGAGACGTCCCTGGTGACCTGGGGGTTTGAGAAGGCAAAGGTTAAAGTGTCTATAAAGGTATCCCCTCTCACAAGTCACACTGATCAGAAAGTCCCAAGGTTTTAACCAATGAAGCAGTGATGTGCTTATATGTACCTGCCTAGAACAAAACAAGAAGAAAACAATATCTTTTGCAAGTACAATTTGATGTTAGTGCTTCATAAAACCATGGAGTTGTCAATAAAAGCAATAGTTGATGTAAGATGAAACAAACAAAAATTTATAACAACAATGTTTATAAGATAATAGCTTCACAATAAATGGCTTAAAAGAGCTTCACAATGACCAAACTCAATAATAGCAATGTACTAGCAGTTGTCAGAAGCTAATTAGGTAGTGTATAAATCAACTATCCAATTGCTTTTAAGTGCTTTTATTGCTGCAATAAATGGCTGTAGCTTACTTTTGTAACAACAACAAATAGGTTAGTAAATTAGTCTACTCTAGGGTTAGGAAAGGTTAGTAGATAGCTTGAGGTAAAAGTTTTGAGAGTTGTTTTCACCAATCAATCAAGTGCAAGGCCTAGATCAGTGCCTTTAGGGTTAATGGAGTCACTTTTAGCAACAACAATCTTGAATGAACAACTGATAATGTGAGAGCTAGAGACAAGAAGGTCAATGATTGAGGTATTGGTAACCCAAGGTCTCAATCACTAAACCCTAGGGGGAAAATGGCCACTAGGAAGTAGGTAACCCTAGGCCCTAGCGGTTTTCCTCCTTCTTTAGCTCAAGGATGAAGTAAATGACGGATTGATGAAGCAAATGACGCTAGGGTGTTGCAATGGCAAGGCCCTTAGCACAAAGATTCAAGAAAGTAGGGTTTCTAGCAAATTCTAGTAGGTGAAAAGGTGTTAAGGCAAGAACAATAACATGTGCTTTAACCTCCTAGGGTTTTAAGCAAGCAATTTCATAATCTTGGAAGAAATGAAAAATAAATATACCATAACCATTCAAAATGAAGAAGAATTGCAGAAATTTACTTACATTCACCAAGAATAATCTAGCATTAGGCCTAGTTGAAGACTTTCCACCAAGAAAAATGCCAAAATACACCAAAATTAGCCTCCTTCAAGAAGTGCACACCAAATTTCAGCCAAGAAACCCTAAGTAGGGCGCAAGTTTCAGACCTCACTAAGTGTGAGTGAAAGATGATCAAATAATACAAATGAAAAAACGCTTATTTATACAGTTACAATGACCTTTAATTTACAAATTAGGTCAAAAAGGCTGACATGGCCAGTTTACATGTAATATCCACTTTTTTACAAAAAATGACAAGTTAAACCCTAAATTAAGCAGAAAAGGTGACGTCATGCCCTTCTAGGGTGACGTTGGGCCTCCCAGGTGAAATGTTGGCCTCCAGGAGCAAAACGTTAGGCCTCCCAAGGCCTTTGGATCAAGTCACATGTGCCACTTGGCACACAACTGCCTCCAAAGTGTCCATCAAACGCTGGGTGACGTTAAGGGTCACATAGGTGACGTCATGGGCCTTCCAAGGCCAACATCATAGTGGGAGGGCAAGACCCCCTGGGTCCAGTCCTGCCAGGCTGTCTCTGGTGGAATGTCCTCCTCTCTCTCCGGTGCAAGCCTCTGATATGTGTTTGCCCCTGGTTGGGGTCTTAGCATCCATCTGGTGGGCTTTTAGCCCTATGAAGGTCCGAACTAATCATCTCCCCATGTGTACCTGTCCGCTGGGTGTGGCCCTGCAACAACAATAAGTATGCCCTCCATGGGCTCATAAGTCACATGTATCATAGTAATGTCAATCACGTCTAATAATCAAGTTATCTAAACATGTGCATAAAATCCCCCTTTCCCAAACAAGTGCTCAAAGACGTTAAACTATTCTACAAGCCAGGTTGGGAGAGGGTTTCAGGAGGTCCTACTGGGCTAATTATCATTGGACGTGGGATGTTTCCAGATGAAGGAAAATCTAGGTCATGCAAGTGGATGAGGTGGTGTGGGGATGTTTGAGCAATGGGTGTAGTGATGACATGGAAATGTATGGCTTACCTGTGGGTGCCTCTGAAGAGGGTGATCTGCACCTTGTCATGGATGCAAATGTTTCCAAGCCCATTCAATGCCTTTTACCTTTTTATCTTATTGCTTTTTCTTTCAAGAGACTAGTTAGGGGACATTGCCCTGGCGTGGTGACCAGTGGTGACAATGTTACCCACAAGCATTTCATGGAGTTGAGAAGCTTGGCTCGTGATGAGACCCCCTTTCTCTTGGCTATGCCACCAAGAGCCACTACCCTGGCGTGGTGACTAGCTGAATGGTAGTGTCATACCGCTACATGCCCATGGACCTAATAGGCTGGTTCGTGATGAGACCCCCTATCCTCCAACTAGGTCTTGATTTTATTATTTTATGGGTCCCTCTATTTCTTGCTGAGAAGCCTTTTATTGCTTTCTCGGGGATCCCTGGGCGAAGCATCTGAAGGTTTTGTTCTTTTGGATTTTATCTTTTTCCAACTACTTTTACCCTCTAGGCCTTTAGCCCCTTCTTCCCACAAGACAAGGTACAACCCTTTGCTAGCTTGGCAAACCCAATGCTTGAACCAATGTAGGGGATGGATGAGAGGGAAAATGATGAAAAGTGATAAGTATGGTGGGAATGGACGATGACCTTTCATGAACCCACCCAGTGGCAACTCAAATCCTAAGGGAACCAACTTGCTAGGGCATCTTGTCATTCCCCCCAGGTGTGGACAAGTGGAAAAGCATAATCTCCAAGCACACGTCAGAAGCAAAAAGAATTAAATGCACATATTCAAATGTTTTGAGAATCAGAGTGACACATACCATGATACCCAAACTCATTACCTCATGGAGCAAGACCCACTGCTGCTGAAGGACCAGGGCGATGGGATGGATGCTGCTGCTGCTGACAAGGTGGAGGCGCTGAAAAGGAAGGATGGGCCCTCCAGGGCTAGGCTCAAGTCAAAATGGCTCTCGGTACTCCATGTCTAGGACCTGTGGGCCTCGAGACATAATCTCCTTAGTTATCCCTAGGCTAGGGGATAAGAGGAATCATCGTGGGTGTATAAATCCCTTAGCTACAGATGGAAAAACTTCTTAGTATTTGTACTTAAAATGCTCTTAAATTTAAGGGGAATTCCTCACTCACTTAAATAAGGAAGAAAAGCTTGTTACGTTAGCTTTACTTATAATTCAACTCTACCACATCTCTGTTTACTGTAGTGTAAAGTTATATCTAGTATCTACCCATTGCAAAGTCTTATTATAATAAAAAGGGGATTGACATGTTTACTTGTTTAATAAAAAGTTATAATGTTTTTAAATTTTATGTATTATGTTACATGTAATCAAGTGTTGATGAATGGGAGTTGTATAGAGACAAGCTGAAGAAATGTAGTTTGGTCATTGTCCACGAGTCTTACGATGGGTATGTATTCCCGTTGAGTTCTGTTGCCGTCCTAATACACACTTGCAAACGCGCGCAAAGTCCAGCTCGCTTAGTGTGTCCTTGGAGGCACAATGCCTAGGTTCACAGTCCACACTGTCACCTTGACTGGAACCTCTTCCTTCTAGGCTTACTCCTAGGGAAGCCAAGGGCGGTAGACCCTAGTTACTAGCTATGATTTAACTTGAAGTTCTAGGAGTTGGTTTTAATTGATTAGAAGTTTGGGGGGAGTACTAACCTAGGATGCAAAGGAAACAATGCAAGATGCAAGGTTACTTATGTCAAACAAAACCCTTCCCTAAGTCAACTAAGACTAGTGCCTAAGGTTGGGCAAAGGGGTCAACTAATGTTTGAGGAGGTTTAATTACAAAATGATTACAAAGTTTACAAAATTACAACTACTCCACAACAAAAAGGATACAAGTACTTACAACAATCATGGAAAGATATTACAACAATTATGAACAAGATATATGAGATACACAAGATACAAATAAACAAGATTAACCCAGTGCTTAAATGTGAGAATTCAAAGATATTCAAAACATGAAGATCATTCACATAAGGCCAAGCATGCCCCAATAACAATTGGACTGCTTTTCAATAGCAACCGTAAAAGCACTCAAGATCCAACAAGATGATGCCTCCAAGTGGGATACGCTATCTCTTGTTGAATCACACCATAAAAAACATTAACCAAAAGATATGAAATACTTGAAAAACAATTGCTCAACAAAACTTAAAAGATTCAACACTTAGATATTTATACCACAAACTTGCATGAAAGATTGAAAGATATGTGTACTTGCAATTAGTGTTCTAAACAACCATAAGATGTACCCAAGAGAGTGATTGCCTAAAAGACTAAGTGGTTAAGAGTTGCTTAAAGATTTTAAAGATTTTAGTTCCCTCCTAGCTAAGTGTCAAACCTTAATCCTCCTCCCCCAATTGCCAAATGGTTGCTGGATGCTCAAGAAGTATGGAAACAAGGCCTACCCTAGCTTCACAGGTCAACCCTAAGAATTGAGTTTTTACGGAAAGGACGCCGCACGCCGTGAGACCGTCCCTGGTCTAGCACCTTCTATTGCCCTCCTCAATTCCCGTTTTAGATGGTGAAGATGGTGGATTTTATGTGTCCTAGTTGGTCTAATATATTATTAAGGCTTAGGACTAAGTTTTAGGATGTGTTTATGAGTGTTTCAATAAGTTTTAAGTGCCCAAAAACAGTGAATTATGCCCAAAACCGAAACTTAAATGGCTTATGAAAATGTGTTGCAGATTATAAAATTGAAGCTTATGAACACGTATTAAGCATGTAAAGAAAAGCTGATCCAAGAACTACTCCATTGTCATTCACTTAACCATGTATGTGTGTAAACTTGAAAGAAATGAAAGCAAATGAAAGACAAGAACAACTTGTCAAATATAACAAAAAAATCACTTAGATCATAACCATTTAGCCATGTAAGTTAATGCATTTTGAGAGCATGCTAAGAAAATGAGAAATGCTTGCTGAAAAGAAAACTAAGCCCTACACCATGTACATGCTCCACATATGTTTTAGTTTGATTGATGGCAAATGCCTTAAAAGACAAGTAAATTGTAGATCTAAAAGATTACTTTTAAAGCACTTAAACCATAAGATGTTGCACCTAAAACATGTGTTATGAACTTGATGAAAAACTAGAGCATGAAAATAGAACTATGCCTTGAGGGCTTAAGCTAAGATTAATGATGAGTGATGTCTACTCTAGAGAATTTTAATCATATGAGCACAATATAACCATCAACACATTATTACCTAGCCATACGATTTTGGGAATTTCTCACCCAAGGTGTAGGCAATCATTAAGCAAAACTTGAAAATGAATGCAAACCACTCACAATGGCACAAGGTGGAGGCGAGTCTACCTTTGTTGTGCCAAAGAGGGTTGGAATGTAAAGACAATTATTATTAAGACAAACTAGCCACACAACCTTGTCCTAATGACAAGTAGGGCAAAAGAATAACAAATGCCGAAATAAAATTAAGCCCTAGCCATACGATATTGGGGGGTTGGCTGAGCCAATCACTCTCCCAAGGTGTAGGCAACAATGGCTTGCTGAAATAACTTACAGGAATGAAACTAAATACAAGAGAATGCAAGTCTCAAGGGAACTTTCCGGGGACTTGCTACAATGCTAGAAATGAATAGGAAGAAGAAGGGATTCGTTACCCAACTAGTGGAGAAGCTCTTGAGGTACTGAATGTGGGCAGCATAACCCCTTGTCCCTGGTAAGATCCTGCAAAAACCAGCAAGCTATTGCTTGCTGGAAATGCTGCACAACACAAAAAAATGTTACGAAAAATTTCTGGTTTTAGGCAGAATTTTTTCACATAAAATTATCCAAGTAAAAATGAATTTAGACGACCTATCTAAGATGGTTAGCTACTGAAATATGTAATGGAAAGGAACAAAAAATCAGATTAAGCAAAGAAAGGAGTTTAAATGGGCTTTGAGGGAAGACTCCTCCTTGAGGCTATCCCAACAATCCCTTGAGGCAAACCTGCAAAACTCGAAGCAAATCGTGAAGCATACATGTAGATAATGTAAATGAATGGACTAACAATGTAAAATACTTCACAATGCTAGCCACTCAACACATATAGATCAACAATACTACTATTGATGAACTACCCTAGTAAACTACATCACCAAAGATCTACTCAATACTACACAATATACCAAAATCCATAATGTCACATCATATGCAAGAAGACAACCATAATACTCTTGGTTATTGCTGTTAGAATTTTAGGGTAAGTTTAAAACATCAGTCTCTTTTAAAATTCAAAGCAAAACTACTTTAGATCTGAAGTACAAAACATCATATAGGCAGTGACAGTAGAATAGAATTCTGATCTTAAGATTATAAAGTCATATAATCAATAAACCTAGATCTCAAACAGTGAAATGAAAACCCTATCTGACAGTAGAGATCTCTTAACAGTGATATTCCAATCCTCTAAATAAGACAGCAGAGATCTATGCAAATACTCCAACAATAAACTCAAGCTGAATGTAATAAATAGGTTTAGATCCCAGTCATTGTTAACAGTTCTATAGAAGCATTATTAGAACTCAGATCATATACTGAAACTAAATCATAAATTATTATGAATAATACCTCTAAACAACAGTAGATTGAATCCAATTAATAGTAAGCAATCAAATGAAAAACATACCTGTCAAAGGCCTTACCTCTGAAGATGATACACAACCANACCTTTGACATGCTTCCTCCTGAGAAGAAAACACCTTTTTTTTATATTTTATGCCATTCTTCATTATTTTTGAGTTTTTGCTATTGAAAGCTTGAAATCGATCCCCTGCTTTCTTCTCTCTCCTATCCGACTGAGCGGGAACTCTAGTGAAGGACATTTGAAGTCTGTAACTCTTCTCATTTGGTTCTTTGAGGTCATCTGATCCAATCTCTTTCTCCTTCCTTCTGCGTTTTTGGTTTTCTTTCTCTTGTTTGATTACAAAGGGTGTGTTGTTTGTGTGAAATTTGTGTTTACTTGTCTGAATCTCCTTGATCTGAAAGGGTAGTTGGCAGGACAAGTTTTCCATTGAATTGATCATCATTTGCATGAAAACGACAAAAATACATCTTAATGATTAGTTTGCATATTAGTTTGCATTTCTGAAATGTTGTAGCATCATATTTGATTTGATTGAGAACAAAATTGATTGAGGGCATTCCTTATCAAGTGTTTGATAGTGAAAATGACTCTTCCTCTTTCCCTTAAATAGGTATTCATTGAAAAGAAATGATTGCTTATTGTATTTCATAAATATTTTTGGGAATTGAGTCATCATTCCATCATTTTCAATTTCGTACACCCTCTGAGTAAACAATAGCCATTAAAATCAACGCTTAACTAAAATTTATCAGACTTTTTACATCTTTGTTAGCAAACCTACATTAGTTTAAGGTGTAGGGTTTTGGAATAGGTTGAAAGGATAACTTTCCA